>VXBC01007487.1:92429-107772 GCA_013399945.1 Ploceus nigricollis
TATATATATTTTCAGAATATATATATTTTTTTCAGAGTATTTTTTTCTGAATACTTTACTCAGGATATATTTTTTTCAGAATATATTTTTTTTTTCAGAATACTTTTTTCAGGATATATTTTTTCAGGATATATTTATTGCAGAATGCTGGTACTTACCATAATTACATAATCTTATGTTACATTTATACCTACTCCAATTATTCTTTTAGTCCAAAATGATGAACTCCAATTTTAAAAGTATATTTGAATAGTTACTTATCTTTAAATACATTAACACTGATAGTAGTCCTTAACAGAATTAGCAATCAATAATTTATTCATATGTTGAATATGAATTTTATTCATATTTATTTCATTCTTCATAGTTTATTCTTAAGTTGACTATGAATATGAATTTTATTGTTGAATAAAATAGGTGTACAGCTTATTAAGAATGTCATTTGTCCGTGTTTGAGTATGAAGGAAAATAATGGGCTTTGCACTGTTGTCTTCTGTGGAAAGCAAGAAGGATTTGGAAAATTTAAAAAAAAGTAGATTTTTGTTTGTTGCATTTTTTGAAATGATATTTCCTGGTGTCAGTGGAAAGCTCTGAGCTCCACCAGCAGTGGCTCAGCCCCTCCTGACTCCCACCAGATGTTTTGCCTTTAAAGGGCACTGGGGCTCTCTGCCAGGCTGGCTGCTGCCAGCAGAGCTCACAGCTGGAGTGTGGGCTGACACCAGCAATGACATTTCATGGATTTCTTGGTCACTTCCATGCTTATCCAACCAAATCTCACCACACCCACTTGGACAGCTGGCAGAGCATGGTTTAAAATGGGAATTCCATGTCAGGACAGAGATTATGTGAGCAACGAGGACCTGGTGTGGTTCTGAATGGCTTAGGACACAATCTCTGCAGTTCTAAGGGCTTGATTTTTGCAATAATTCGAGATTAAATTGATCCATTTGATTGATCCAAGATTAAATTTGTCCATCTATAGGTAGAGCAGAGGCAACCTGCCAAACCCATGTGACATCTGCAGTATCATATTGTAATAAAATCTTGAATAAAACGAAATAAAAATTGTAACAGAAACTTGAATATTGTTACCTGCCTGCACTCTGATGTGTTCCCACTTTTTTATGGTCCCCTGTTCAGATTTGCATGCCTGTGTCTGTGTGATCATCTGGCAGCTCTATCCTAAATTTATTTTCCTTTTTCCTCCTCAGAACTAGGGCCCAGTGCCATTATGAGCTGTTCCACTGACCCTAATGCAGTCCCATTAATGCCACTTTCTGCTCTGTCATACTCAAATATTAATTAGGAGTGGGAGGAAGGCTGACAATAGAAAAGTGGATTTTTTACCACTGCTTTTGGCCTTCCCTCCTGCCCTGCACTGCTCTGTTCCAACCTGTGCCCTTGTGCTCCCCTCACAATTTCAGTTCTTGATAGCAGCAGGTTCTGGTGGCGCTCCAGTAATTCCAATTAACGTGTAAAGTACTAAAGAAGGAGTTTTGTGGAAGAACTTTTACTTATTTCTCAGACTGGATTCTGTCCTGGGTTTGGCTGGGACAGAGTTTTTTCCTTCTGACGTGACAGATTCCAAATATATTTCTACAAACTCCTTGCTTCCCTTCCCTCTTTGGATTCCTGTTCTTCATTAAGTTGGAAAGGGATCATAACTTTCCTTTTTAACTGGCTGAAATTGCATGTTCATTGAAGTAAGGGGAAAACATTTATGCAAATGATGCTACCTTGTGACTTCTTTTGATTGTTAAAACGCAGAAGATAAATAATTTCTCTGGTAGCTGTAGAATAACTGATGTTTCCTTTGAGAAACAGAAGCTGTAAATGAGGATTTTTTTCTTTTAAAGGTCTCTTTCCATTTACTCTCTGTGTTCTCTGAGATCTTATTTTTAATTTTCTTTCTACCTGCCATTATGAAGGCAGTGGTGTGTGGGTAATGGATTGGAGGCTGCAAATGAGTGTGCAACTTATGGCTGGAATGAAATTCCATGGGCCAGCTATTTAATTAAATGTTCCATGTGAACTGGCATCCTTGAATTTGTATGGCCCTAAGGAAATCCACATCATGTCACTTGTGAAGTAACTGAGATTATTTTGATTGCACAGAAATTAATTGTTATTAATGTAATGAAACATTTAATGTATTTAATGCTATTTAAGCAATAGTTAATTTATTTTTTAAATAAGAATTTCTTTTGCATTTAGTTGAAATAGCAAGCAAAAATGGGAAGGTACTTTTGTTTCAGTTAGAGGTTTGTGTTGTCATCTTTAACTGAAATGTACCTCTGCAATTTGATAGTTGCTCTTCCAAAGGTGGAAAATCCTAAGGGTGAGTGAAAGAAGAGGTGAGAAATGGTGAAAATGGGGCTGAAGGAAGGACAAGGCTGTCCTGTGCTCCAACATTTTTAGCACAATTTCTTTGCCATGGTGTGAATCATTGTTTTAGCCCATAATTCATAAGAGTTTAGATATATAAATATTTTATCAAGTTTAATATCCAGGTGCTTCTGAAGTAAGCATATGAGGAGGAAACTGGTAAAGCACAGGGAATTCTATAGGGAATTAAGCTGGAGGTTGGGGAGAAAGGAATTGACAACTTTAAAGTTCCCTTAAGAGCTGCAACATCATCTCTTGGAGTCTGCTACAGTCATATTTTAGCCCCTAATTGTTTTTTCAGTCTGTGGGTTTGGGTTTGTCACTGTTCTGAGAAGGAGCTGAATCTGTTGTGATTTAAATCAGTGACAACAGTTTGTTTCTGTTATATATCAGAATATCAGGGATAGCTAATATCAGGGATAAAATAAGAATATGAGGGATGAAATGAGTGACATTTGTGCTGTGCAATGTCAGGGATAAAATAAGAATATCAGGGATGAAATAACAGTGTGACAAATGCTGGTGGCATCAATGCATCCCCTCCCAGCTTGTTCTCAGTTATAGGCTGTGGATTATCAATTTTACTTGGAAACCAATACAGGAAACCAACTTTGGGAAGTGATCATGGCACAGCAGCATCAGTTGAGTGAGGTCACTGATATGATGAACACACACTGTGGCAATATAAACATTTTCATTGATTCCAATCTTCAGAGCTGTTACTGCAGTTCAGGCAGAGCAGAGCAAGATTAATCTTTATAACTGGGATATTAGAGGAGACATGTGAGTGTGTGAAGGTGAGAATTTGATGTTTCTATCAGGATTTGTGTGTGCTGGGACCTGTTTGTCTGCAATCACTGCTGTGCTGAGCTTATCCTAAACAGCCTTGCTCAACTCTGGCATCCNTCTGTGAAACTTTGCAAGCTGTTGGGTGTTTGATAACCCCTGGCAGTGCTCAGATATCACTCCTGATGCTGAATCCTGATGTGGCTAATTGGTTTCTTTGGGATTGTCTTCACTGCACAGACATTCCTGACACAAATTCAATCTTCCAGCAAGCAAAGGAAAGCTAAAAGGAGCAGGCTTTAAGCTGAGCTGCTTGGCCTGTCTGGGAGTATAAAATAAAGCCTAAATTAGCTCAACAGAAACAGGGCTGTTGAAATATTCTGGGCTGTGATGGTTGTCTCTAGAGTTGGTCTGACTGCAGAGAAGCTTCAGCACATTTTGCCAACACTTGTGAGGCTGACAGAGCTCTGAGGGCTCAGTATTTGTTCAGTGTGTGGAGAACCTGAGGAGAAAGTGGGGTATAAAAATCCATGTTACTGCCTATCAGTAAATAGGAATGATCTGAGAATAGCGACTGCAGTGGGAGCAGCAGCACTGCCAGGCTGGGAGGGTTGGGTTAAACTTTAAAAATTCATGTTCCACGTGTACACAGAGGAAAAAAAGGAGGAATGTTGAGATGGGATACAGCTCACCAGAGCTGGATTTTCTTGGTGGCATAAAATTCCATAAAAATAAAAATTCAGGCATAAATTTTGCCAGGGGATGTGTGAGGGTTGTTCCACGCTGTCAGCACAGTTGATCTCCTACTTTGTTATTAGTGACATGAATTTACTGGTGGCAAATCTGCTGCACCATGACTAAATATAAAGAATTTACTGGCTTTGGAGCTGGGAGGGTTATTTGTTCAGGAAAATCAACAGGCACCTGGTTTATGTTCCTTTGGTGTTGCCTGTGGAAGTGGTGTGTGCACAGGGAGAATCTATGGGGATATCTGATATAACTGATGGGGAGTTTCCCTTTGTAGCTGCATCCTGCTGCTGATAANGAATTTGATGTTTCTATCAGGATTTGTGTGTGCTGGGACCTGTTTGTCTGCAATCACTGCTGTGCTGAGCTTATCCTAAACAGCCTTGCTCAACTCTGGCATCCAAAGGTGCAGGATTTATTTTCAGCCTTTGTTATGCAACACAGCAGATGACTTGTATCCCTTTTTAATAGTATTTTTAAATATGAAATATAGTATTATATTTTATATACACTCTATATATACANAAATATTCTGGGCTGTGATGGTTGTCTCTAGAGTTGGTCTGACTGCAGAGAAGCTTCAGCACATTTTGCCAACACTTGTGAGGCTGACAGAGCTCTGAGGGCTCAGTATTTGTTCAGTGTGTGGAGAACCTGAGGAGAAAGTGGGGTATAAAAATCCATGTTACTGCCTATCAGTAAATAGGAATGATCTGAGAATAGCGACTGCAGTGGGAGCAGCAGCACTGCCAGGCTGGGAGGGTTGGGTTAAACTTTAAAAATTCATGTTACACGTGTACACAGGGGAAAAAAAGGAGGAATGTTGAGATGGGATACAGCTCACCAGAGCTGGATTTTCTTGGTGGCATAAAATTCCATAAAAATAAAAATTCAGGCATAAATTTTGCCAGGGGATGTGTGAGGGTTGTTCCACGCTGTCAGCACAGTTGATCTACTTTGTTATTAGTGACATGAATTTACTGGTGGCAAATCTGCTGCACCATGACTAAATATAAAGAATTTACTGGCTTTGGAGTTGGGAGGGTTATTTGTTCAGGAAAATCAACAGGCACCTGGTTTATGTTCCTTTGGTGTTGCCTGTGGAAGTGGTGTGTGCACAGGGAGAATCTATGGGGATATCTGATATAACTGATGGGGAGTTTCCCTTTGTAGCTGCATCCTGCTGCTGATAACTCTGTGAGGTGAACTTTGATCTTGGGATCATCTGCACTGCAGATTTCTTACTGGGGCTGCTGCCTTGCTCATTCCCATGAACAGTAATTAATTCTAATTATTGTGAGGTTTGTGGACGTGGAGTCCTCATTCTTATAGTTGATCAGAGAAACTGTGTGAGGACATCTTCCTGAGCCCCAGGTCAGGCTGTGGGGGTTTTTTAGCTGAAGTTAAGGAGCAGATTGTGCTCACTGGGACCTGTGAAGGGTCACAAGAACCCCAGAATGTCCAAGATATGCAATTTGCCCAGCTTTTACCAAAAGGCAACGTTTTGGTTGCTGCAATGCTGGGCTTGCAGGCGTACAGGCAGGAATTGGCTGCTTCTCTCTCGTGGAGAGGGTAAATGCTTCACTTTCTTGTGAGATCAAACCTTCCTCGTGGGCCCTGGGAGAATCTGAATTTATATCCCCCATCGATAAAGGTAAAGAGAGGAGTTTGTGTGGGGTCTTTGCTTCTCTTTTGCCAGGGTTGGGAGTAAATGCACCAGACAGAATTTCTTGTTGGGACTCAGATGTTTATCAGTTCTTATCTCTGTCANTCAGGGTTCCAGCACGTTTGCAGCCTGAGCAGAGTCTGGAGAAGGAGGTGGGTGTTCCACCAGGGTTCCTTTAATAACTCTTTAATAAAGGCTGGTGCTGTTTAAAATCCATTGTCAGTGCATTAACAGGTCAGACAGGTTCTGCCTGAAAGGAATACCCAGACCAGGAGTTTTTATTTGTAATTTTGAGTGGATGAAAGCAGGGTGTGGTCCTTGGAGGCTCAGGATCTGACTGGCTTCTGTGCCTTCAGGGAAATCTCATCTTCCTGCCTGGATTTCTGCAGCTGCCACAGAGGTGCATACTTGCCTCAGGTGAAAACTGAATGGATTCTTGTTTGCAAGGCTCCTTGCAGATAGAAATTCTGTGCTCATAATATTTCTAATCTATTGTCTGTATGAAATGTTAGAAAATTCACCTTTTAGGAGTCAAAATACTGATCACGTGGCTTCGGTTTAGGTGCGTTCTTGTCTTTATATGTAATAAAAATATGATAATTTGTTCTGTTATGGGTGTCCAAGTATGTGACTTCAGGGAAATTGTTCTGAGACAGAGGAGCTCGACATGGCTGAGTGCATTTGATGGATGGCACACCAAAGGAGAAAATGTATTTTCACAGTCTTTATCCATCTATACTTTTAAAAAGTTGTTGTGTTCTGCCCAACCCAAGCATTTTGGCACTTCATGATTGGCCTTCAAAACTGTGCAGTTCAAAAGTTTTCTCTAATTTCCAGGTCGGAGCTTGTGGATTCACTTTGAGGCCTAATTTGCATGATTTTAAAAAAAATCTGTTAGATTCAAAATCTGAAAAAAAGAAATTGTGTGCAATAGCTTCAGGTGCCTATGGGAGAAATGGCCTTTGAGAAAAGCATCAGCATTGCAAAACTTTGCAATATTATGGAGTGGCAACATAAAGAACCTGGAGAAAAAAAGGAGCAATACTCTTTAAACATTTCTGTACCTTAAAAATAATATATTACAATATTTATCCTGAAAACTGATTCCTAAGACATGTAATGGTAAAGAGTAGAGTGTCTCCAGCTCAGGATTTTGGGCTTTTTGTTAAATTCAGTTTATTAATAAATGAAAAATTATTATATGAAATTTATTAAATTCAATAGAATTAATTTTAATTTATTAAATTATTTATATAGTTTATAGTTTATTGAGTTAAATGCTTTGCAGGCAACCTTTTTGCTGCTGCTTCTTTTCCAAGAGCAGCCCAGCAGGGAGTGCAGGGAGCAGCAGGGTGTGAATTTTGGGCTCCTGGAACAGTTACCCAGGGCTGCTCCCACCTGGCAGCCAGTCCTGCCCCAGCCCCATTGCCCAGGCTGACACAAACCCAGTATTAAGGTTGTAAAGTGGGAGCTTTTGATTGTGAGGCTGCACTCCCTGCTTTGATGCCTGCCTGGAATTCTTGTTGGTGCACGCTGGGTCTCTGTTTATCATCCTTGCAGCAAATCAGCGCCTCACACCAGGGATGTGACTCCTCCTTTAATTGTCCTGGCCCAGCCCCAGCAGGCATTTTCATATGATACTTCAATCCTCCAACTTCTGCAAGCAACAAGCCCAGAATTTTTGGCAATAATCTGATTTACGTAATTAGCCCAGCTCACCACCTACAGCTGATTTTTTTTTTTCTTTTTCTTGCTTGGGAGTTGGGATTTGTTTCTAGGGGAATGTTATCCCAGTGGAGAGCTGCTGGGACCATTAGGACTTCTTCCTCCTAAGCCACCAGTCCTGTCACAAAATAATGCCTTTTTTCCCCTTTGCTCTGGAAGGAGGTGGATGTGAACTCCAGTACATTCAGGACATCTGTTCTTCCAGCTTTTTGGAAAGAAGGTGGAATATCACTGGGTTAGAGAAGCAAACACTGAGTTCATGGATCTGAGAGCACCTGTAGCTCAAGAGAAAGGAAATAAAAAGTCAACAGGGAAAGAACCAAGACTGGGAGAGTTAAGGGGGTACCCTGAGAGTGTGATCTGCCACTCCATTTTTGGGATTTCAGTATCCCATGACTGAGTATCTTTTGGTGCTGTGTGTGCCTTGGCCTGTCCTGTGCCTGGTCTGGAGGGAAACAGGGAATTTGGGAATTTTAAAGCCTGGAAACGGAATTTTAAAGCCTGGGTCATGAAGAATTAATCTTTGTTAGGGAAATTGTGGTGAGGCAGGATGGGGAGCTCTGGGTGAGGTGGGATTGGTGGGATTGATTGGCTCAAGAAGAGAGGAATGGGTTTAGGGTGGTTGGAGAACACAGCCTGAGGAAGGTGTTGAGATTGTTGGAAGAAGAGAGAGAGTAGCTTGTAGGTGAGTGAAAGGGGATGTTAAGATGGAAAATGTTTTAAGAGGCCAAGGAAATTTTGGGGATGTTGTGGAATATTTGTTGTGTTTAGGAAAATGCTGAATTTCAGGAAGTGAAGTGGTGGTGGATGTCAGCCTTGGGGACAAAAACCTGATATAAAAAACCTGATATAAAACCCACAAACCTGCACAGCCAAGGCTTTTTTTGTGGTTAAAATTTGGTAGCTCTGATCCTTTCCTCTCTGCCTCTGGGTTAAAAACAAACAACTGCTAAAACATGACAAAGCTCAGGTTGTGGTCACTGCAAATTCCTGCAGCACCTGGGATTCCTCATGGCCTTGAGGACAAGCTGTGGCATGGGCAGTGCTCACCAGAGGGAGATTTTGATGTCTTTTTGGTAAATTAAGAGAGATTTTTGGTAAATTAAGGAGATTTTTGACTTTTTGGTAAATTAAAAGCCAAAAATTGGGTTTAAAGGATGGTCTCTGCTTTTAAAGGTGGTGAGTGATGGTTATGTGATCCCTAAGAAAACCAGGGTAGAGATGGCAGAGGGGAAGTGATGGGAAATATAAATATAGATTTTACTGGTTTGTCAGAAAGCTGGAAGTTCATAACAAAGAAATGTCTTTTTTAATCCAAAACATGATGAAAAAAACCTTTTTTTTTTTCCCTTTCTTTTTGGAGTGAAAACAGCAAAAGCACAATAAAAAAAGCTAGTGTTGATTCCACTGAAAAATAGTTTTGGTGGGGAATTTTCAGCATTCTCTAGGTTTCATTTTTGGAAGGAAAATGTACCTGTAGCAATGGAAATGGTAACTTTGATCCTTTGGAAAAAGGGTTTCAGCTTCCATTCAGTGCCAGTCCTTGTTCTGGCAGGAGAGCAGCAGTGTTGGAAGGTTGTGCTTTGGAACAGGGAGGGCTTTTGTGGCTGCTTTTGTGAGGTTTTCCCTATTATTTCTCTATTTCTGAGACCTAAATTTGTACTTCTGGACAGCAAGGACATCTTCTGCAGGATTTAGTGGAATTAGGACCATTTATAACATTCCACTTGTGTCCTACAGAACCCTGCACACATCCATGTGTGTGAATAAATAATATACAATATTATATAGTTATATACTAAAACATGCTCTTCTTGTATTAATACTTTAAATAATGCAAGGCCATTGTTCTTTTTCTTGTTTTCTTTGTTCTTTTTTCTTCCAATAATCCAGAGGACACCTCTCAGCATCCTGAACAAAGGTTTTTTGAGTGGCTGGGTTTTTGTGAGCACTAAAATTTGGGATAACTGAGAGTGTGTTTAAGGCTGGGTTTGTTTTTGGTTTTGGCTTGTTTGTTTGTTTGGGTTTTTGTTGGTTTTTTTCTCTTTTTTTTTGGTGTGGTAAAAAATATTACTAAGGTCAAATACTTTTGAAATAATAGAGAACAAGACCCTCAATTGGAAAGGAATAGCCTTAGAGCTTGAATGAAAATTCATTTTAATTTAATGGAATAAGTTGCAAGTTACATAATTGGGTTTTGCAATAGCTACTTATTAATATTTTAATCTTAAAATTTAGGATAAGTAATTGCTGTGATGAATGTAGAAGCAAATAGTATTCCATTCTGTAAGAAAAGTTGTGATTGATTTTAGTGCGTGGGACAGCATTGGGAATCCTGGTTTTGTATCATTTCTAAGGTGATTGTAATTATTGGGATATTCAGTCTGTGTGCAAGCAAGGTCAGCTCCACAGATTTACATATGTTAATCCCTAAGCTCAATTAGGCCATACATATATATATATTTATATAAAAAAGGGTATTTCATGTCTTGCCAAGCGAGCTATAAGGGGAAATGTTTTCAAAGACTTTAGCAATCTTCGAGCTCTCTGCTTTATTTCTAAACCCTGTAATTAGTGGCTTCTGGAAACTGGATTTGCTTCTTCCCAAAGCTGAGGGATACACACAGTAATTTTGAAATCTAACCTCTAAATGCAGTCTGGCTCCTAATTTTCCTAAGTTAAAAGTGGTTTAGATGCCTGAGCATCAAGCTGACTTAAAATTGGCATTTTTTCTTTAGTAATCTGTCATTTTTTTTTAAATTTTATTTTTTTATCCTCTCATATTGGAAGAATATAAAGTAATTTTTTGCCCTGCTAACACAATGTCAGGGCATGGCAAGGTTTGCACTTCACTGTTTGCATCTGGAGGCTCTGGTGGTGTTTGAGACTCTTTGTAGTTCCAGTTGAATTATGTTTGTGATTATCATCAACCCTTCAGAAATTTAAATTAGTATGTAAATAACAGAAAAGATTATCAAGTTTTTAATTAGCACATAACAATTTTCCCACCCAGGTAAACTAGATTTATCTGTTGTGTGCTTTAGCTGCATTTTTGAAGTGTTCTCAGCCCAGCCTAAGAAAACAAAAAGAGAAAAACACCAGCAAATTGAGAGCTGCAAGATACCAGTGAGAAATGGAAAATATTCTTGATAAACCAGAGGCCTCATCCAGCACCTCTGTGCCTATTTTATATATTCACCTGAATTAATTGTGGTTTTTGCCAAAAAAACCCTACAAGGGAAGCTCTGTCTGTGTCCTGCCTTGGATTCTGCCTTTCCTGGCCCAAATTCCCACCTGGAAAAGGCTGTGGAAGGACAGCAGGTGGGTTTAGTTTGGGGTGGGAGGCAAATGATTCCTCTGCTGAGGGTAGGTTTTAATTAACCAAAAGCTTTTTGAGTTGATAAACACCTTGGAATTTTCTGATCTGGTATGACATAGCTGGTCCTAAATTGCTCAGTATTTACAAACAAGTGATCTGAAATTTTTATTTACCACCATGGTGAGATGCTGTTTGGAACCTGTCCTTAAAGAAGAGAGTAGTACAGGATAAGAACTGCAGTACAGAATAAGAATTGCAGTACAGCAAGGCATTTAAAAAAATTAAAAAAGAAATAAAAGAAAGTTCATCTGCCAGTCCAGACAAGCCATTACCATCTCTTCCTGGGCCCTACGAGTCCTTGCAACTCTAGACACTCTTAGGCATCACTGTATTTTTGGTTTCCCTGGCATTTTGTTCACTGGGGATTCCAATGTGAGTTACTCAGCACTTTGTGACACTCACACACTCATAAACAGATTTCCTCACTAGATAATGCTGTGTTTGGGATTTTGAAAGCAGCATTCCCTTAGTTTAGGTTATGACAAGAATGATAGAATACACAAATTCTTTTGTTACAATATTGGGTGTAAGCTTCCCTATTTCAGCCTTGAGAAGCCCCAGGGATAATTAAAAAGGCATCTTTTGTGTTCTATAATGTTTGGCACGTTGCTGAAACCTTTAACTAGGGGACAGGTCAAACAGGAAGACACCAGCTTGAGCTCAGAGATGCTCTACCCGATGGGGCTTTCTTTAATTATTGATTTATTTTAAGGGAACAGGTAGTTGGTCGTGATTAAAATCTATTTGCAATGCAACTTTATGATTAAGAAAAAAAGGTGGAAGAATGCACATAGGAATAATGTGTGTTTTGATATCTTCTGTCCACTGGTGCAGCTGAGTGCTTAATGCTTAGTAAGAAGTGTGTAAAGTTATTTTTGTGGTATCTGGCTCACTGAGGGACGTGTTTGTGGATCTCAGAGGCACAGCTGGGAGATTGCTGCTTGCAAGGAACTTGAAATGTCATTTTCCTTGTCATCCATTTCTGGGCTTGCTGCGTGTTCAGTCCATTTTGACTGTATTTCCTCATCACACCTGAATGGATTTCAAAGCAAGCACCCCATCCTGCATCAAGGGGAATTTTTGTTTTGCCTTTTTCCTGTGCAATGCATTCTAACAAATATAAGAACAGGGATGTTGAGAGCAGCTTTTCCCACCCACTGCCGTGGAGTGCGTGGAAAAAGAAAAGCCTTTTCCTTCAGGCACATCGCCACCTAGCAGCCCTCAGCTCGAATTTACTCTTTTCTTAGGGCAAGAAAAAAGGTAAAACCTGTTTTTAAATGTTCTTGCTTTATTCCTCCACCTCCTCCTCGGTGTGCATTGAGCTTTCAGTAGGTGCCTGTCTGACCTGCGGAGCCGCAGCTGCTAATTATCTACTCAGAAATGGAATTATGCTGAGCTGCACTGTGTGGCCACACAGGCACAGCAGAGTGTGTCCCACCTCTATAAAGACTATTTTCTCTCTCAGTTGCAGAACTGGTCACGGTTTCAATAGTTGCTCTCTGCTGTTGATCTTCACGGGTGGAATTTCAGCTGTCTCCCATCTGTGGGGTTGATTCTTAGCCAGTGTTGCCCATTTTCCCCCTGGAAGATGTGTTGGAGTGAGGTACCAAAGGCATTTTATTTTCTCAGGCTCTTCAGCACTGCCTGAGGCAGCAGCACGTGTGAGAGAGGAGAGGGTCGAGGAGGGCAGAGAAAAGGCACAGAGAAAAGCAGCTCCCTGTATGTTTGTAATGCTCTAAAGCAGCTCAGTGCTTGTTCAAATGCTCTAAAACCCATATAAACTCTCACTGTCAAATCTGATATCACAGACCTGATATATTAAGAATTTTCCCTACAAAAATGCAGCTGAATAATATACAGTTATAAGGATTTACTTTTATATTAAGTGGTGATTCACAGTGGTGACTTACCTGCTCCTTTTGCTTTCCTTCCTTTGCTTTTGGTGTGTTCTGAGGTGGTGAACATTGCTGTGTGCAGACTGAGTTTGCTCTCTGGGTTGAAGCGAAGCAGATCCCTGCGGGGCTGGAGGCTGTGCCCTGCTCTGTGGGATAATGAGAATGAAATCCCATGTCAATGCCAGCGGAGCCGCGGCTCTCCCGGTACCTCTAGAGGCTGCTCTTGTGTAAAAGTTAAAGCTCAGTGCGCTCCCGGCGGATCCCAGGTCTGGGATTCCCTGCCAGGAGCAGGGAGTGTGCGTTCCTAGAGGAAATACTCCAGACAATGAGAGGCAGGGATGCCTCAGCTCGGCTCTGTGTTTGCAGCTATCAGGGAGTAGAAGGAACTGATGAAAAGCAGCCTTTTCCCCAGCCCACCGAGGCACTGATTGTTGCTTTCAGTTCAGTGCAAGGTCTCTCAGACCGATGAGCAGCAATCTGAACTGAGAATTTGCTGACAGGAACCAAGTACTTTACAGTGACCCTGTCAGTATTTGAGGTTAATGTCTGCTGGACTTGGGTTTGTTGAGATGATAAAATTTTCTTTCAAAGAAAGGTTTCCTAAGAATGGATTTTGGGTTTAAAATGCAATGTAAGGGATATGTTTACATTGATAATTCCCCCCCACTCTATCACTAGGCATTGCCTTGTTTGCAGCACAGATATTTTAATTTAGAAGTTCAAAAAGCTCTTGGTATTTGGTACAGTTTATTATTATTTATTGTAAAGCATGCTCATTATGCAACATTTGACAAGTCCAATCAGAGTTTGTACTGAAATGCTGAAAGCCATTCACTTAACAAGGATCATTACTGCCTAAAAACCTGCACACCAGTGACTACTGGCCTAATAAAGAAGAATTAACTGCTTTATTAGTGTCTGGACAGCACTCCTGAGTAGTCAGTGGTTTCTGGACAGCACCCAACCACGCTTTTCCAAACAGCTTGAAGAAATATGTAACTTTGAATATAGAGAATTCAAACTGGACTGGGAATTGTAATGGCCATGTGCACCCCTGTCTTGTAGAGCACTGTTCTAAAGGAGTTTAAATAGTGTTTTCTTCCTCATCACCTGCACCTCCCAGAAAAATCTAAGTCTTTTAAAGTGAAAAAATTGAATACTTATCTTCTTGTCCTTCCCAAGCACCCAATAAATGTGAATTCAGGGACGCTCTCTATGTGCATATCAAAATATTGTCCCCAAAATTGGTGAGGAACTTGCATTTCATGCTGAAGAAACATGCCTCTCTTTTTTTAATGTTGTAGGTGTGGATTTTTATTGTTGTTTATATCTTAGAGAACTCAGATTTCTCTTGATGTCTTTATTAGATGGCTGTTTTAATTTGATGGATTGGTGTAGAATATCTCTGAGTATGCCCAATATGCAAAACTTCTCATGCCCTGCTTAAAAATCACCATACACTACTCTTTATTAAAGATGTTTCTCTTTCTAGAAAATAGCATGGGCTGCTTTGGTCTGTGTGGTTGCAACTTTTGCAAAACAACTGCAACTTTTTATTAGATACCATTCAAGAAATGTGCTGTTACCTCAGCATTGTGTATCTGCAGTGAGGAGAAACCTTTTTTATGTTCTAGGCAGTCTTCCTCAGAACATTCAGTAGACACCAGGAGTAAATTTAAGCTACCTGTTTTTACTGAAATACCCAGAGCATTCAAGCAGTAACTCTCAAAATGCCATCACAAAGTGTCACTCTGTGCGTTGCCTCCATCATGTCACCCCTTCCCCTTCTCTAGCAGAGGCGAGAAGGTCTCAGGGTGGAAATTGAAGTTTTTTACTTCAATTTACTGGTTCTGCCCTTGTGTGCACCACGAAGATTCCCCATCCCAGACGAGCAGGGATGAGCTGTGCTTCAAGCTGAAGAGGGCAGAGGGAAAATTAGGATTCCATTAGCTTTTTTTTATTTCTCTTTTCGTATCAGCCCGAGGCTTCGGGCGCTGATGAGCCGCAGGAAATGCGAGCTGGTGCCCACCCGCCCAGCTGTTGTGCCCTGTCGGGATGAGTGGCACACATCTGTGTGAGCAGCTCCGTGCTGCAGGCTGGGGCTGCAGAGGGGCAGCCCACACCCTGAGATGAGAGAGCTGCAGCAGCACCAGGCTGCATCGCCTCTGTCGTCTCAGCCGGAGCTTTGGCAGCTGCTGAAGATCCAGAGCCCGGAATGTTTAACCACTAATAGCCCTTAAAAAATCCGATCTGGCTGTGCCCTGATGGAATGGTAGCAATGTGTGCGATGCCTGTTTATATGCAGAGAGAGAAACCTTTTTAAACTATTTATATATAAACTGTATACATGGGGCAATGGCCACTGCCTCACGCCTTTTATTTTAATTGTCTCTCTCATTCCTGTGATTCCATTTATCATTCCTGTGATGCCACGCCGTGATTCCATGGCTGCTGTTGCTGTAGAACCGCGTTACTTCTCGCTGTAAGGGGCTGAGGCCGTGCTGGGGAGCGCCGAGAGGCAGAATTAGTTTTAACCAGCAGGCTCAGCACCCGCCCCCCGAGCGGCCGCGCTGCCGCCCGTGCCCGGAGGAGGCCCCTCAGCGCCGCTTCCTCCCCTCGCAGCCGCCGCCTCCTCCTCCTCCTCCNGCCTGCCCTGCCCCGCCGCGTTCGCTTTGCTTTTACGCTCTTATTTTTAATTATTATTGCTATTTTTTTTTTTTTAACTTGGAAGAACTCTTGGGAAGCCCCCGCACGGCTCCC
>VXBC01007487.1:108534-165839 GCA_013399945.1 Ploceus nigricollis
TTTTTTCACAATCCGCGTTTTCAGCGCCAACTTTCCTTCCCCTGGCTGGCGGCACTGCTGGCACTAAAGGCCGGGGGGCGGGCGGGGGTTTGTCCGTCTGTCCCGGCGCCGCGGGGCTGGGCCGCGGCCGGACACGCGTGGGCCCGGCCCGGCCGCTGCCGGGGCCGAGTGTCCGGCGTGTTCCGCGGGGCCGTGCCCGTTGTCCGGCTCCCAGCGCCGCCCCGGGCATTACACAAGGCCCGCTGTGTCCGGCGGGGCTGGGGCTCGCTGCCCTCCCCCTGTCAGCCCTCAGAGCCCTGCTGGGAAGGCGCCTGAGGTAACAGGGCAAAATCAGTTCGTTAATCTGCGCGGAGTTTTCTCTACGTGCGGCTGCGAGAAGCGGTTATGGCTTGGCTTTGCCTGGAGAGAAAGGCACCACTGAGCTAATTCGGCTTGGCAGCGGGGCTGGTTTTGCTGTAGCCGCACACAAGCGCCGCGAAAAGCTTTTTTTTTTTTTTTTTTTTCTGATTCAGCAGGAACGCTTTCCATGTTCGTTCGGAAAATAAACTTGCTGGAGTTGTCAGGAAAGAAACAATGAGGAGCATACACAGGCCATGGAGATATCTGTTCACAGCGCTCAGAAAAAGGCCAGGCCAGAACGCAGGCAGCTGAATCTCACTTTGGAAATTACAGTCTTTTCTATCCCTAAACCAGCATGGCCACATTTCTTCCCTTCAGGAAGTGGAGGGGCTCCCTGTTGTACTGTTAATATCTTTGTTTCTCCTTTTTTCCTGCCTTTTCTTTCCTGCACAAATATGTATATATTCATTTGGATTAAGCTCTTTTACAGAAGATTGAGCTGAATAATACAGAGCTGGGGTTCCATAAAGTTGAATTCCGAACTTTCTTCTTGTGCCATGCTTTCTTTGTTAGAGCAAGAAAACTTGTTTAAATAAAAAAAAAAGAAAAACAACTTTCAGGATCCTTTGACTTTTTCATTTCAGGATCCTTTAACTTTTTCACTGCTCTCTGCAGTAATTAGTGTTTTCTTGGGAAGCAGTTGATAACTTCTGATGAAGACCATGGAATTTTATGCAAACCTTTATTTACATAATACATCTTTCTGAGCACTCTGTTCACTAAGTTTTGTTGCTCTGTAGTTTTGGCTCATTACTTCAATTCATTGTAATTATGCCCTATATTTATGGAAGATTCTTTCCAGTCCCCTTTTTATTCCCCACCCTCTTCTCCAGTAATTATTATTTAACCAGATCTTAGCTTTAATAGTTCAAAAGCAAAAGAACAGCTTAAGGAATACACTCTGCTGGAGCAGTTTTTGTTTAGGTTAAACATCTGTTGCTATTTTCCTTATTCTGGAAGTTAACATTTTTAACACTAAAATAAACACACACAAAATGAAGAGAAGAAAAGCAAAACTTCAGTGGTGTTTATAGTGAGGTGTTTATATCCCAGTGGTTTAAAAAGTGTAAACACTGGCAACATCTGCTCTGAACTCAAAGGGTGTTTTAGAGATGCCTACAGATCTTCCTGGCCTCTGCCATAGTATTTATTTTAGAAGTGAGTTGTGTCAGCAGTGATGGATCTTGTCTTTCCAGGGACACTGGTGCAATAGTAACTACAGTGACAACAAAACGCCCTCTCAAACTCAATTAATTAGGATTTACTGAAGGCCACACTTGAACTACTTATAAATTGATGCCTTCCTGGGAAGTACTTCTGAAGATGCAGGATAAGATAAAAATAGGTTTGAAATTTCAGAGGAAGGAGTGATGGGCCTATAGGCCACAGGAAATAGATAGGGTTCCTTTTTCCCTTAGATTCTCTCTTGAAGGCTTTGTTTTTGGTTTTTGAGATGATTTCTATGCTGGTGAGCCATGTCAGCGTGTTTTATGAAGTTTACTGGTGGTTTTTTCCCCTCGGCACTGCAACTGTTGGATTTGCAACAGGCTGTGGATCAGAGATGTGTTGATACCTAAGAAATAGGAAAAGTTCCTCCAGTGTGTGCATCTGGCAACCCTTTAGTTGGACATGGAGCAGAGGAGTGTGATTTGCGTCCTGAGAGGAGTCCTGCTTTTTCCTGCCCAGCAAGAGTCCCAGATAGCAATTTGTTATCTGTGAGCTGCAGGCTGCTGAGTTAATGCCAGCCCTGGAGAGCCTTCCCTGCCTGGCAGGGGCAGGAGCCTCCCAAGAACCTCAGCTGTGTCTTCATCTCAGTCTGCTCCTAAATTGTGCCATTCATGGTCCCACTGCAGCCACGGAGTTCCCAGCATGCAAATATTGTGTTGTTCAGTTCATTAAACACATCTCTGATTTTGGCCTCCTCTCTGAGGGAAGAGAAGAAGTGGTGATAACACAGATGGGATCTGCCTTGTGGGCAGCAAAGTGTCCTTCTGCTGGGGCTGGGCTGGGCTGGGAATGGGAGAGCTGGAAGTTCTCCCATTAGCTGTCCAAAAGTGAGGCTGTGCTGCAGGCTTAGCTCTGCAGGTGAAACCTCACCTGAGGCTGGCTGTTTTCTCGAACGTGGCGTGATTTCTTTTATTTTTGGTTGTGAGGTTGGTGAGCCACAGGCACAGGTTCCCCAGAGAGCCTGTAGAGTCTCCACCTTTGGAGATACTCAAATCCCACCTGAGCATCCCACCCTGCCTGAGGCTGGTTTTGAGCAGGAGGTTTCTAAATGACCTCTAAAGGTGCCTTTGTAGCCTCCTGGAAATTTCTGCACACTCATGTAATTAAAACAGCCACAGCCAGGAAAAGGATTATAACCAGCAATGAGGGGAAAGAGTTTTAGAAAGGGGGTCCATAACTCTGAAGCACAGGATAAAGCCATTTCCTTTCCTCAAGGCTGTTTGTTTTACACTGATTATTTGTATCCTTTGGAGGATTTTCTTAATCTCATTACTAGCTTTGAGCCCCCATGATGCCCCAGTCTCAAATCCAACTGATGCTTTTGGAGGAAAATCTGAATGTTAATGAGTTGGAGTTTTTTTAGCAAGTTGCATAAAAAAAGACATTTGAAAGAAAATTTTTAAATCATTCAAATGGGGATGCTTAGTCCTCACCAATGGAAAAGGGCAGTTATATTAGTGATGATCAACCATTTCAAGCAATTTATTGTAATAGTTTTGGTGCAATAGAAAAGAAAAGAAGACACAATTAGAGAATTGTTGCCTTGGCATCTGGATGCTCATCTTTAGTGTGAATACATCTGATATTCTTCTACTCAACATTTGCTGCCAGTGATCAACAATGGCCAGTTTAATGAGTGGTGCTTTCAGATCATTGTTTTCTTCCTAATGAGCTCAGGGCCATGAGGAAGCTCCTGGGAGCCGTGGCTGAGGTGCAGAGGCCAGGGAGCAGCAGCATTCTGAGGCAGGCTGGCATTCCCAGCGCTTCCTATCGAATGACAGCCACTTGATCCGGGCAGGTATTCAGGGCTGGAACATCTGCATCTCGTTTTGTGGTGGAAACTCACTTAACTCCAGCTCAATATTCCTTCTGAGCCCGGTGCTGAGGTAATGGAGAGCTCAGAGTTAAACAAAACAGAGCAGAGCACAGGTGATGCTGCTCTTTGACTCCAGGGCTGTCCAGCCAGTTCTGGCTCCTGGTTTCCCACGGAATATGCAGGAGGAGGAACAGTCTCCAGGCAGATCTGTTTCGTTCTGTTGTTTATCACAGATGGTGCTGTGTTGGAAGGCAGATTTCTGCCTTCCTTCCTCTCTCTCTCCCTGTTTCAGATGCTCTGGGTTATTGCTGCATTCTCAGGGCTGGAACTGCTGTGCTGGGAAAGGTATAAAGAAATGCAATAAGATGCTAAGAAATCCCCCAGGCATGTTACTTGGAGCACTCAAAATAGTTATGCAGAGTTCTCTGGATAGTCCAGAAGACTGGGATTTTTTTTTTTTTAATGAAGAAAATTGGATCCAGATTTCTAGCAAAACACCCCTTTTTGGTTTCAGGACAGCTTTCATTAGTTAGTGGCATATTACATAATTATTTCACTGACTTCCTGTAAGGCTGGAGCATTCCTTGGCTTGCAGAGCTGGGTGTCCTCTCAGGGCACTGCAAAGCATCCTGAAAATGTCTGTGTCTTCCCCAAAAGGCCACTTCAGATGTTTGCTATCAGAGGCACGGATCCTGCTAACTTCATTTGCTTCTTAATGAAATGCAACATGTTTTCTTAAGTTCTAAAGAAGAGTTTCCATCAGCTCTCTCTGCTGACCTTGCATTTTTCTCTTTCTCTAATATCAGTTTCTCCTATTAACTGCAAAGTTTGGGTTAGTTTCTGAATATGTAAAATGACTTAAGCACTATTCTGCTAAGAATTGGATAAGAATCTCCTTCACGGCAAATTAAGTGTTCTTATTTGTAACACAGTGTAAAATTTCTGTTCAAAGCCATGTAAATTAAGATGCACCTACAGAATGTTCCCCATTTATAGAACATTCCGTGGGTTTTGCATTTTCAATCTCTTTCATCTTCAGGAAAAAAACAAAGAGCCCCAGCTTCACAGTTGGGCTTTTCTTGCTCATTTCCTCCTAGCATGAAGTTGGGAATATCCTCTTCAGGACTGACATCAAAATTCAGTTTATTTTCCTCCATCATCAAAGGCAGGATAGATTTAGGTCATACTTTAACTTTTTTTTTTTTCCCCTCTGGAGTTCTGTTGTTCTCACCCTGGATGCTAGTTCAGCATTTGTACTGAGAACTCAAACAAGGAAATTAAAAACCCAAATATAATAGTATGTTATCCCACAGCTTTCTGTAGATAAGA
Source organism: Ploceus nigricollis (assembly GCA_013399945.1). Taxonomy (NCBI): domain Eukaryota; kingdom Metazoa; phylum Chordata; class Aves; order Passeriformes; family Ploceidae; genus Ploceus; species Ploceus nigricollis. The sequence continues at coordinate 113,306 of VXBC01007487.1, forward strand.
TAGGGAGCATATTTTTTTTCCTGAGATAAAAGGTAGTGGGGTTTGTAGCAGTAAGTTGAATTCTGTGTTAATGAGCAATTTGCTTAAAGGCTGTAACTTGTTACTCACAAGTCAAATTTGTTACAGTGCCAGCTCTCTTTGGATATAAATCCAGGGATTTTAGGAGACATTGAAAAAGCTTAAATTGCTCCAGAGTTTGAACAATGCACTGCATTGTATGGAGAGTTGTTAGAGAAAAAATAAAGCTTAAACAACAGTCTTCATTGTGTGGCATCTAAAATTATGAATGAAAAAGTTCATCCATATGTATTGGCTTTGCCTTTTTTAAATATCTGCTTTGCATGAAAATAGTCGTCTATTAATTTCTTCTTGAGCTTTAATACAGATGGGCCTTTATATTTGATTTTGGCTGAATAGACTACAGAGTCTGAATATGCTGCATGCAGCCAGAGTGCCAAGCAATTTAGCAAAGTTGTTTACACTAACAATAATCCAGCAGGACAGAGCCTATAATTTCTCACTGATAATAGTGTGAGGTAGTGGTGAGCACAAGTTCCTGCAGAAGTGTTTACAAGAATGGCTTTATACTTCCTCAGCGTTAGAGAGCCGAGAGGGCTTTGGGGTTGAATTCCTTCTTTAAAGCCAGCCAGTTTTTCCTGCAGCCTGGATCATCCCCCTGCAAATTGCTCTCCAGATCAGCATGGATAGCTGCACACACAGGGGCATTGTTTGTCCCTGCCTTTGGGGATAACTGTGGGATGAGGCTGAGGGGCAGACACCAGCAGTGCCAGCAGGCTCCCTCTGGGTTTCCTGGGGGCAGATTGCCCCTGGTGCTTCATCTCACAGCTTCTTACATGTTCTCACTCTCAGCCTGTCCCTGCCAGTGGGCTCAGCGGTGAGTGGAGCCCAGGGAGCACTGGTGTGTGTCCTGGCAGGGATGGGGGGACATGGAACCTCCAGGGCACTGAACAGGCAGTTGAGCTCTTAATTAGGGTTATCTCTGCCCACTTGGAAACCTCATGTCACAGATGGATGGAGCTGGAAGAGGTTTGGTCTTAATAGCAGGAGTAGCTGGCACTGATTGGAGGGTAAGGCGAGCTTGGGGGACTTCAGTTCCCAGAATGGCAGAATGTCCTGAGCTGGAAGGGGCACACGGGGACCATGGGTCCAACTCCTGGCCCTGCACAGACACCCCAACAATCCCATCCTGGGCATCCCTGGGAGCTCCTGCAGCTCTGGCAGCCTGGGGGCCGTGCCCATTCCCTGGGGAGCCTGGGCAGTGCCCAGCACCCTCTGGGATAGAACCTTTCCCTGAGATCCACCCTAACCCTCCCCTGATGCAACTTGAGGCCATTCCCTTAGAAAAGGTCATTCTTGTTAAGAAATATCTCAGTGCAGCTTCTTGTGCAACCTTGTTGAAGTTGAGGTGCCCGGCTCCACCACAGCATTGGTTCCAGCCAAAGGAAAAGTCACCCAGAAACGGGTGAGGTGATGGGACTTCAGCAAAGATCCTGTTTTAATAGGAATGGCAGTCCTTAAATCTCAGGGTGATATGGGTGGTGGGGACAAAAGGGTGCAACTGAGGTTGGAATCATTCCTTATCTAAGTTTCACAGCACTGGTTGGTATCAGATTTTTTTTTTAAACAGGAGGTTAGAGTGTTTCCTTGCCTAAATTTCATGGCACTGTTTGGTAACAGATTTTTTTAAGTAACACTTTTCCCCCTTTTCTTTTAAACTTGCTTGTTGCTAGTGTTAAAAACAAGAACTTGTTAAGCATAGTAGCACTTGGTGCAGCCCAGCTTTTCCCCCCAAAATTGTGTGATGCTTGTGCCTCATTTTGGTTTTGGAGAAAAACCTCATCCACAAGTGGTGTTCATGGATAGAAGCAGATCATATTTGGGACAAAGTGGAATGTTGCAGCCTTGGTGGCACACAGGGAGGAGGAGAAGTTGCCTTCAGCAGGCCGGTGCCAGCTCAGTTCCCTCACAGAACCTATGGCTCCTGTCCTCTCCTAATTCCCCTTGTTACAAGAGTCTCTGATTATTTAAAGACATGCTCCTTTTCACTCCTCATCACTCTGGAGTGTTCCCTGTCAGCTGTGAGAACCAGGCATTGTAGTGTATAACTTTCCTCCTATTCTTCCAAGTGTTGCTAGCAGGTTCCAGGAAATATATTTGCTCTCCCAGGGAAAGTTTGGAACCAGTTGTGTTTAAAAAGCAGTAGATTTTCCTGGAAACCCATTTGACAGGGCAGGCATGGAAACCTCAGCACTGCACTTTCCTGCTTTGTGAGGCTTGATATTTATTTCTCAGCATGCAGAAATAGGTTTTTTTTGCATTTAAATATGGGTTGTAGTTAGATGTGAGAGAGATTCATTCAATTTTTTTTTCCCAGGGTAGAAATGGCACTGTTTTATGGGAATATAAACCAATTTGGAACATTTATTATGTTTTGTTTTAACTCAAAATCTCAGAACAGCAGATTGGCAGTACCCTTTGTAGTTACAACCTACAAAGTGTCCAGCCCAGCCATCTTTTGCATGAGAAGAGTGAAACCCAAAGCTGCCAAATGGATCTTTTTGAGTAGCTGTTGTTCTTTTGGGAATGAGTGGGGATTTATTTATTTTACAAATGGTATCAACACACTGTGCTTGCACTTTAGAGATGATATTGAGACTTCCAATTTTGTTATTTAATTGTTAATGCTTACTAGGTCTCACTTCTGAAAGAAAATGAAGATATTTGTGACAGTAGCAAGGTTTGGACACTTTCAGAGCAGAACCTTGCAGAAAAACATGGTTTCTTGGCTCCTGATTACAGCATTGGAGTTGTTTTCTGTGATGTTCTGCTGATTGTAATTAAATGTCCCTGTAAAGAAATTGTCCAGGCAAAGGGAAACTATTTCTATGAATCTAAATGATCTGGGAAGATCAGTAAATGCCACACAAGAGCTAGCCAAGTAAAATAGGACTATTCAGTTGTTCTGTTTATATTCTTTGGAAAGCAACATCTTCTAAAGCAGCTCAACAAAAACTGCTCTTACCATAGAGAAAAAGAAGCTGACACAAGTGTGGCACCTCCTCTGTGGTGCTTTTATCCAGAGCACATGAAATGAGGACAGGGTGAGGGAAGTGCTGTATGATTCATGTAAGGCAAGTCTGAACTCGGCCAGTTCCTTGGATTTAGAATAAATATTTATGGCATCGAAGGGAATTTTTTTGTTTTAATATTCTTCCTCATGCTCCGGATCCTTTTTAGATGTCCTCCTCAGACATCTGGTGTGCACTGGTGCTTGTTTAACCCCCACCCTGCAGTTTTCCTGCTGTGGCATCTCGGAGCTCTCGCAGCCACTCTGTGGTTGGCGTGCATTAAATCTCCTCGGGCCAGCTGGGGCAATGCTGACGTGCACACTTTTCCTGCTGAACACTCCAAACCCAGAGGTGAACACTCTGCTCTTGTCCTGCTGCAGGCACCACACTGAGCCATTTACCAAAGGTAGCAAAAATAGGAATTCCAGCATTAGCAAGGATGTTTACAGAGCCTTGGCTGGGTTCTCTATCTTCAAAAATGCTTCTCTCACTAATGTTACATAATCCATGTATTTAACTCAGCTAGTCACAAAAAAAAAGTTAAAAAATTGTTATCTTTATTTAAACACTCTTAAAAGTCCAAATATCTAAGACTGTGACTGCTTTGAGGTACATTATGTTTACCTTAACAGCTGATCTGTGGATGTTCTGAGTTCTTCTTTGCTGTGCAGTAAATTGAACACTACCCTGTTTGGGTTCAAGTGTTTCTCAACTGGTGTGTTTAGCAACAAGTATGACAACAAGCATTTTAATGCTCACCTTTGCATATATTTTTAATCCTCTCTGCAGAATCCTTGCTCTCACAGAAGCCCAGTTAATTCAACTTTTAGCCAGCCCTGTGAAATAAGCAATGACTGTTATCCTTATTTACAGTGGGGAATAAGGAGCTGTAACTGGTTGAACTCACAGAAGTCTGGGAGAAAGCTGACAGCAGCATTCCAAGTGCCTCAATTGGAATATTTTGCTACAGCTGCTAAACCTTACTGTGACCTCTTAGTAAAGAAAATTGCTTTTCCCTGTTTGAGATGTTCAAATAAAATATGTTATTAATCAACTAAGCAGGTAAAAACAATGATTCTTGGACTGATGCTGCATGGACTTGATCCTTACTTTGTGCTCAGCAGTCATGGAGGGGAAAGAGCTTTTGGACCAAAATATTGTGACTTTGGTCCCTCTGTAGTGGATCCCACCCAAACTGAGGTGGTAGAATCTCCTTCTGTGGATGTCGTTAAGTCTTTTTAGGTGATAAAAGGAATGAGGCCCTGCAGACATTGCTGGGAAGAATTTGAAGTTCCCCTGTCTGAGCCACAGGACCTCCCCAGGTCAGTTCCTTGAGATCACAGCCCGTTGAGTTGGATAAAAGGAATGTGCCCACAGATGTTAATTTTTATATTCTCCTTGCAGGATGAGTTGGGATCAGAGACTTAATGAACTAGCAGTCCAGCTGTGCTCCTGCAGTGCAAGCCAGGCTGAGCCCATTTATGACCTGAAGCAGGGCTTCCAAACCTTTTAATTAATAATGCAGTGTCTCACTGCCCCCAGCATTGCTGTTTGGTTCCATTAAAAACTTCACAGTTAATACAACCCCTGCTTAATTATGGGGTGGAACATCTTAAATGTGTTCCACCCCATATATCCCCCCAGTAAGGGGGGTAGAGATCTGCAGAAATGTTTTCCAAGCGAGATGGGGAAGGTTTTAATAGGTGATTCACTGGGGAATGATATCACAGTAATGCAGTGAGAGGTGTGATTTCTGGCTCCTGTGGGAATAGTGTGATGTGGGTCACAAACACACAGCTGACGTGTTTTTGTTACCTTTGTTTCACCAACCCATCTGCACTTCCCTGTCTTTTCTGGGTTCTGTCAGGATTGAGTTGCTTCTGCAGCTCTGAAATAAATAGAGAAGGAGCCTGGAGTTGTCAAAAAGGAGGTTCAGCTAAGGATTAGTAGGTGTAGGGCAGGGAGACACAGCCCTAATTGGAGGCAGAGTGTAACTTTGGTGCTGCTCACCCCTTCCAACCCCATGACTGTCAAGATAACTTCAAAAATAAGAACCTCTGCTTGTTCTTGTTTTTCCAAGAGTTCTGGAAAACCTGTCCTCAGTGCCCAGAAAACTGTGAGAAAGGCTGCCCAGGCAGCATGTAATTTCTTGGTAGCAAACACAATCCCTCCCTCTATCTGCCCTGCCTTGTCTTCCCCTTGGAGAGAACACTGATTTGGAGTGACCCTGCAACTTGGCCCCACAAAGCACCCCCCTGCTTGTGAAATAAACAGCCGGGCTTTGAGCTGGCCAGTGCTGCCATCCCTCCCCTGGCACCACGGGACTGGCTCCCTTTCATCCCTGGGACAGCCTCCAGCAATCCCAGCGCTGCTGCTGGCCTGGGTGGGAGTGCTTGAATTCACATCCACCACCTCAGTCGTTCTGGGCAGGAATTCATTCCGTGCTACAGCTTTTTCACAGCTCAACCTTGTAGTGGAGCAACAGTTTGAAAGCTGTTGTGCTCTCTGGTTAGCTAATTTTTTTTCTGTACATCTCTTCATAACCATTTTCTTTTTCCCCAGTAAAATCAATGTAGTTGTGTGTCATGAACCCAAGGTTAAAAACTGCTCTGTCAGAGGCACAGATTCAGTTTTATCTTTTTCCTCAGTGGTGCTGTGTGCCTGTTTGTTTTGGAAGACAGTCCTGTCAGGAACAATGGTGATATTTTAGCTTTTATATGTTTCTTTATACCAGCATCCATAACCCTGGAGAAATTAGATGGAATCCTTTCTTCTGAATCTCATGAGCTGCACTGTTCTCTGGGTTCTTCTAGAAGCCTTCACAAGTTCCTGGATAATAAAAACTGCATGAGAGCAGCATCTGAGGGAGTGTTGAGCTATACCTCAGAATAACACAAACCCAGAGGATTGAAGGTCCTGTGTTATGCACCATCCAGGGCTTGTGCTGAGCTGAGCTGGCTTTATTTTCCTGTCTGGGGCAGTGGCTGGGCCCTGTCTCAGCCCTGCCCAGGAGGAAGGGGCAGGCTGGCACATCCTGCTCCTTTTCCACGCTCCCAAGAGGATCTGGTTTCCCTCTGGAAGGCTCCCCTGCTTTGCTGAGGATTCCAAATTTCCCCCTGCCCGTGCAGTTGTCGCTGCTCCCTCACTCTGCTCTCCCTCTGCACAAGGGATTTTGGAGCCCCTTCTGAAGGACAAAGGGATTTTGTTCTCCACAATGGATTCTTTGTGGGAGATGGGTTGGGATTGTTCTGCTGCTCAGTGGATTAAAATCTTGGATATTCTGTCCAGCTTGGCTGGAGGGGCTCAGAGTCCCTCACATGGGAGACCATGGGGCTGCACATCAGGTAGCAAAACCAAAGTGGAAATCCAACTTTTTCCTGTGTTTGTGGGGCCAAATGTGATTTTTTTTTCTCATTTCACTGTGGTTTAGGAAGAGAATTTGGTCACTTGGATGCAAGTCCCAGGGATCCCCACAGGATCTTGCACAGTGCCCTGAGCAGTGACCCTGCTTTATTCCAGATCCATCCCAAAGGCAGCACCCACTCGTCCATGTATTTTCCTAACATTTTTAATCCATCTGCTTTTTTGTTCATATTTTAAAGCATTTCTTTCCTCTCTTGAGGGCCCTTTTACCTTCCAGGTAGGGAATTCGGGGAGAAGTAAAATGGGAGTAAAAGAAACATTGCTGGAAAGTGTGATATCAGATTTCACAGCTCTTTTAGAGAGCTCATTTTCTTGATGGTCTGAATTTTTCCACATGTAGCAAAGGAGAATAATGTGAGAAAAGGTGTTCAGAGCATGTTTATTTTAAACTGCAATAAAAGCCTGTAGTACTTCTAAAAATAGGCTCCAGTTGAAATAAATGGAGTATTTTTTTACCTTTCTATTGCACCTTTTGCTTCAAATCCTTATGAAGGAGAGTATGCACAATTTATGTGATTTACTTTTAGTATGACCCTGTTGCAAGTGAACATCTCAGAATTAATGTTTGAAGCATGGTTGCTGTAGCACATCCTGACTGTGTTCATACCCACAAGGGACACTGAACACCCAGAATTTAATTTGTGTTACAGGATCATAGCCATGGAATATCAGCCATTGGAGCAGGGGGGGTTAAACCTGAGTATCCACTAACAGAAACAATATCCAAAAAACCCCAAAAACCAACCAGCCGAACACAGGGAGGGCAACAAATATATTCTCTTTAGGGGCAGTTATTCAAATCTGAGCTTTCACAAATTGAATTTGTCTCTCTTTACCATCACATGACAATACAGCTATAAGGTAGGATTTACTGCATTGAAGTACTGCTTTAGCCCCAATTTTACAATTTCTTCTGTTGTGACCTTGCTGTGACTTTGATTTACTTTTGAGATAGATGGCAGGGCTTCTGGCTTGGATTTTTTCAGCTGGTCTTTGATTAGTTTAGCTTTGTCATCTTTTATGTAACAAAGTCATTTCAGACTCTCAGTGTTGGTGACCAAAAAAAGAACACCTAGATCTGAAACCACCTTCAGTCTGGGAAACAACCTCTTCCGCATGTTCCCTTAATTACATTTTGCTCACAAAAAATTTTATTGATAATGCTTTTACATTTTCAATAAAATCACATTATCACACATGTCTTTTGCTGCCCAGTAAAGAGGAATGTCATGTTTGCTAACCAAAAAAGAATATGGAATTGACTCTTTTCTGCAGGGAGTGTAGAGGATTCTTCTCCCTTTGTCTTCCTCCCTCCCCTCCTGTGTTTGGGATGCCCAAACTGCTGCTCTTGGCTGGACTCAGGAGCTGGGCTTAGCCCAGAGCTTGGTTCTTCTCTGAGCAAAGACAAAATGATAATTGTGCTAATTTAGTCCCTCTAAACTGACTTTGGGTGGTTGATGCAGTTTTTTTCCTGGGAGAGCTGGCAGAAAGGCTCAAAGGTTGCTCCTGGGGTGCTGCCCTGCTCCTTGAGCACAAACCCATCCTCTGTCAGCGAAATCCTTTTCTGACATTGACGTTAACAAGTATTGCAGCCAACCCTGGTGTTATTTATCTGGAGATCAGGGTAGTTTTACCATTGACTTCATCCAAATCGTGCCTGCCAGATAATTGAAATCTTGTTTTAGCCACAGTTTGCACGAGTACAGGTACTCTGAGCAGAAAAAGCAACACTTTTTTCAGAGTTTTGTAAGAGTTACCTAAATGGGACATGATCTTAGTGAGAGCTGCAAATTCATGAAGTAATCTCGTGGTCTAAAGTTAGACCCAAGCCTGAGTTCATTGTTGGGCTGGAAGTGAACACAGCCTCACAGTCACAACTGTTGAGGTGTGAAAGCTGCAGTTTGACAGAGAAAATATTAAGGAGCTCTGCCAGACCACAGCATTAAAATTTATTCCACCCTGCTTTCTTTGTGGCAAATCTGCTGCCCTGTTTCTTCCCATGCCATCAATTCTTGCCTCCTTACCAAGGAGACTCCCTCAGCTGGTACCTGGTATTTTTAGGTACCAGGGAAAATACCAGGTACCTGAATTTTTCAGGGAAATTTTTCAGCCATTGTTGGAAGTGTTCAGCAAAGATTTTTTTATTAATCTTATGTATTTGTGAAATAGTTTGTGGAACTGAAGCAGTTCCCCAGCCAAGGCAGTTGATGTAGCCATGGTATTTTGTACAGCTGTGCTTTTCCAGCGTGAGCAGAGAGAATTTCAGATGAGTAATCAGTTTTTCACACTACCTCTGAAGGAGCAAATAGGGTAATGTTGGCTTGGGGGAGGCAGATTTGCCATTTCCTGCCTGTTGCACTGTAGTTTTTGGTACATAATGCAGCATTTTCAAGACCTATTAAGTAGAAATGATCTCTAATTTTGATTAACAAGATATTTTTGGAAGGATCCTCTAGCAAGCCTGCTGCAGGCTGCCAGTGATGCTGCTGCACCAAATTCTGGCTCCTTTGTGAGGCTTTTGAAGGGAAGAGGAGGAAAGTGGGTGGAGGTGATTGAATGCAGAGGTCACTGTTTAATGTCCCTGCCTGCAGTGTGGAGCAGAACGTGTCCCTGCTTGGCAGGCAGGGGCAGCTGGAGGAGCCAGCACCGAGCAGTCACTTTAATCACTGGATCTTGGTTTTGGCCATGGGTTTTCTGGCATACAAATCTCTGCACAGTGGTAGCCAGAGCTTGCTTCCAGGAGTAAGTGCTTTTCATATGTTTTGTAAACGGAGGAGAAGAGGCTTTTTGCCAATTTTTCTCCACATGTGTATGTGACTTTCTGGTTTCCTAATTTAGCTTCTTGTTATCATAGCATAAAAGTCAGTAAAATATGTGGCAGATAAAAGAATCAGTAAGTTGACTGCTGAAATAAATCTGTCAATTATAATAAAGAATATTTCCAAGATCTGATGTCTTAGCAGCATGTTTTAATCAGGTTGTTGCCATTAATACTTAATTTTTTGTAGTTCTGTAGTTTGCTGTTTTATTATGCTCCCCAGATAGGCCTGTTTAATGTACTCTAAAGGAAATACAGACTACTGTGACTCTGTTTACAGTGGTTGATCTACTATTTCCCAGAATTAAGTCTTATTTAAGCTCATCTTAAATCATCTCTTGTGTAGAAGCAACCCTGAAATGAGGTAGTGGTACAGAATGCTGGTTTTTGGGATAAGGGATTTTGTTTGTTTTTCTGAGTGGGGGTTGCAGAAGTGCTCAGCAATGATACAAATAATATAATTTGTAATTCTTCTTGGGCTGTCTCTCTTGGTGACCTAAGATTTCCTCCTGAGAATGGATTAATTTGTTGTCTTTGGTCAAGCAAGTGAAGCAGATATGCCTGGAGCTGCTCACTTTTCAGACTGCCTGCAGCCTGTTTCACACAGATCTGATTTCAGAGGAGTTTCCCAGTGCCAGGGTTATCAGTCCTGTCCCACTGTACAGTGGGAGGTGCAATAACACCCAGAGCAGGCAGCTGGCAACATCTGCACAGGGGCTCCCTGCTGCATTGCAATTCTCTGCTGAGAACTTGTTCCGATGACTTGTTGAATTGAGTAATTTGTGGTGCCTTCCCTGCTTGGTATTTGATATCTCAAATCATGTGATTATTTTTATTTTGTGCGTGAACTGGAATTTTTATGCCATTTATCCCAATTTATGTTGGCACAGACTGATTTCTGTGTTTGCCATAGTGGAATAAAACATGCAATAGTTTAGAAATTTGTTCCAATCTATTTGTTATTCAATCTCCTAACGATTTTTAGAATACAGTGATAGAAAATAAAATAAATTTTATTTTATAGTATCTTTTTCACATCTGTATTGCTTTTATGAAGATCTTGGCTTTTCAGCATATGCCATGAAAGTAAATTTTGATCTTGAATCAATTGAAAAAGCTTGAAGATCTTCATGTACTACTCATTCCTGGGAATTTGGCCTTAAGAACATGAGGCAACTCCTCTCACTAATGAGAGTTTGTCTGCAGGTATTGGAAAAGGTAATTAAAGGTGTGATGCCTGTTTAATTAAAGTCTGTTTAATGCTCTTGCCCATGATTTTTTTAATAGAGTGGCCTGAGGTCATAGTAATTCAATCCAAGACCTTAAAGGTAAGGACCTTGATGACAAACACCACAACTGAAGAATTTTAAGGTTGTTTTTTTTTTCCTAAAAGTTAATAAACTTGTCAGGAATTCACTCTTGTGGATAAATCCATCTGTCAGGTGAAGAACAAAGATGGGCGAGGGCAGTGCTGGGATTTTCTTTCGAGGAGTTTTATTCTAACCTGCCTAAGGTCTGCACCATGTCAGCCTTCAGCTGGCAAGACAAAGGCACATGTGGATTTGAGGGTTGTAATTAATGCTCAGGCTTTGTGCATTACAAGCAGGCAGCGGGACAGAGGAAGTTGGGAGGGGGATAGGATGTGGCAGCCCTGTGTCTGTGCAGCCCATACCGAGTCACAGGAAGGAAGCTTGCTGCCAGGGTAGTGTATATTTTTTTTTCCAGTCTTTGGTGACTCCTGGAGCTCTCAGACAGATTTCAGACCCCTCTGGTGTCTCTCTGTCAAGGCACACTTGTTAAAACACGACTTTTGCTGTTGTGGACGTTCCGCTGGGGCCGCGGCTCCCGCTGGCCAGAGAAAGGCAAACAGAGCTGGACATCCTCTGTTTACACAGAGCTGTCCCAGGGCTGTGAGGGGCTGGGAAGAGCCCTGCTGGCCTGACAAACATTGTGTTGAGTGGAAGCACTTTTAGGCAGGCTCCTAAGTGGTTAAAATAAAGCACATTCCTGCTGACTGCATGGGCTGGTGTCAAGCGAGAGCAGAGCTGCTCTATAGGCAGACACTACGTCACGGTGTTATCTTTGTTTAGCTTGTCTGTGCTTTATCATGTTGCCCAACAGTTTTAATAAAAAACGAGAAGGAGGAGGAGAAGAAAAAAAAAAAGAGACTGGTATGAATAGTTGTAAGTAGAAGTATCTGAAAGCAGCAGATCTGGAGTGCCTTCCACCAGCTGCTGGCTGAAACAAAGAGGAGCATTATGAGAGGCACAATAAATGTGTTTGCTATCTCTGCTCTCAGTTGCAGGGCAGACACAAGCCGTCACAGTAATGAATTTTGAAGCCTGGAGTTTGGACTTGGGGAATTTATAAAACACAGTTGTTTTATCAGAGTGTTGCCTTGCCAGCTGTGTGATGGGAGTCTGGTTTCCATGGAGTGTGGTCAGCTGGGGGAGACAAATCTAGTCCCTAAAACAGCATTTGGGGCCATAGTCTCCTCTGTGGTTTCTCTGCTTTAAATTCACATTTGGTAAGGAGGAAAGTAGTGGGGAAGGAGTTTTATTTAAATGAAGAGCAGTTTTAGCCCTAATCAAATGTGCAGGCCCCATGTAAACTCAGGATGCTGTGCAAAACAAGTATAGGAATTAGCATTTTATCCCTCTAAACAATGTAAAGAGATTGTTTCCTTGATTTTCCCTGTTGTCTGGACTCTTTTTGGCATTGTTCTCCTGCCTGGTGTGGGCAGGAGGGGCTGTGCAAACTGAACTGTCCTGTCTGTCCTGTAAGAGACTCTCATTGCTCCCACCTGTTCAAAGTTTGGTTAATTTGATGAATTTCGGCTCAGTGATGCTGGTCAGATCCTGGTATGTTTAGCTGAAGTCTTGGTATTCCCTGCATAATCAGGAAAATGCATTACCAAATTGGATAGGCTTTCATTAGAAGCCCTTCCTTTCTTTGCTAAATTTCTTTAAAATAGGTTTCTTCCAGCATATAATAGCATTTTTACCAGATTTTATATTCAATCTGAATGTTAATATATAAATGCTGTTCTTACCATACATAGAAGAAATGAGTTTTTTAACTTTGAAATAAAAAAGTCTCAATTTTGGTAATTGTATAGCATCAGGTCCTGTTTGGGGAAAAGGGACAGGTTTCTGATTTACTGGATTGAAGAATGTCTAGAGATTTTTGGTGTTTTGTAAACACCCAAGTTAGCTTTACATGGGTATTTAAACTGCCCAAGGCACTTAGGAGTTGCTCAGGAGTCAGTGGGAGTGAGATGCCCACATGGAATTTGTAATTGCTGTTGTGGAATTTTGTGTTGGAGTCCCCAGAAGTGATGGGAGGTGCTGCAGGGAGAAGAGTGATTATGCATGGGTGGGAGGACACAGCCTCCAGCCTCAGGTGCTGAAAGCTTTATCTTTTGACACTGCTTTTAGATTATTCCTTTTCAAAGACAGGAGTGAGGGAGATTCCTCATGGAGAGGAACTGGTGTGATGTGGTTTGCTTTGAAAGTTTAGAACATGAACACTCTGTAGGTGGGGGTTTCTATTAGCAAAATACAAAGGAAAAATGCAAAATTGTACTGATCTGAAAACAATTTCCAAAAGATGTTGTGTTGATAAAAGCTTTTTTCATGGCACTGGGGTGGTTGTGGTGCTTCTCAATTAATGTTTGGTTGGAACAGGAGAGCTCGGGGTGTCTGTCCCAGAGAATTTGCAGCAGGGCACAGTTTTTGCTATTTAGAGCTGAGATGGAAAGTTCCTATTTAGATTTGGTGCCAGAGTCTTTAATAGAAATCATGGCTTGTGGTGTATTATAGGTCAGTGTATATTTGCTAGTTTATATTACGCTGACTAAATTGGCAGAATGCTTGTTTTTACTGGTAAACATTCAGGAGGTTTTCTCCTCGCTCCTTCTTTTTCCAACAAAATGTTATTTGTCGTGTGTAGGAATTAAGGCAGCATTTTATAAATCATCTGCCTCGGTGATGATGTGAAAATGTGTGGTGGCACACAAAGATTTCCATTGTCAGGTACCACAGGGCTCTAGATGGAGTTAACTTAGGCCTAATTTTAGGTCTGGAAATTATGGCTGTGTAAAAAACAAAATGCTTCTGGCAGTGTAGGAAAAATACAAATTTTAAACTCCAGCAAAAGCAGCTATTTCAGGGATATTACCAGAATAGGTAACCCTGGTTAATTTAGCTCCTCTCCAAGCCCCTGATGGAGCCCCAAAAGCACTTTTTTTAAATCCCTATGAGGTCTAAATATGACCTGAGGATGTGAGTTCCAGTAAAGTCCATAGTGGTGAAGTGCAGCACTGTGCTCCAGGCTATAGGAGTGGTGAGACATTTAATTGAAGGGGGAAAAGCCCTGGTCATGCTTTAACGCCTGCTTAGCAACGATCTGTCCTGTGCTTGTGTACAGCCAACTGTAGCATTGCTGGAATTACTTACACACAGCTCCCATATGCTGGCAGTGGCTTTTTCTGGGAAGTGTGAGATTATATAAAAACTTATCATCTACTCAGTCTGCCGCCAGTTGGAAATCAGCATTTCTGTGATTCCTCTGCTGAAGAGTTGTGCTCTTTTGTTCGTGGGTCCAAACGTCATTTTAATATAGAGAAAGACATTTAGGGACATATTTAAAAGTTGAATCAGCAAGTTCCAGTTTCCCCCCTAATTTTTCCCTTGCATAGTTATATACAGACAAGCTTGTTTTGGACAGCGTTTTATAAAGGGAATCATCTGAGAATCTGAACGTTTATTCAGTTTTAGATCTGAAATATTTGGCATTAACGTGAACTGTAGCACTGGAATTTATAACCACGACTGTAAGAAGAGGAACAAAGCTTTTATTTCTCTGTGAATAGTCATGGTTTGCAGAGTGAGGTAATCACAGCCCGGCGCTGGGATTGCAGCCTGCCAGGGGAGGAATCTGAGTGAAAAAGCTGAGAGGGAATCTGAGTGAGAAAGCTGCTGCAAAGATGGGTTAGTTCAGCCTTTGGGATCATCCGGGGTGAGCTACCCCTCTCCTGCTGCCTTTTCTCAACGCTTGTTCCGGCATAAAGCGTGGTTTGGGATGCCTTGTCCATCCTACAACAGCATCCCACGTGTGCAGTCTGGGGGACGTTCCTGGGGAATTTTGGGGGATGTTCCTGGGGAATTTCAGGGGGTTTTGCTGCGTGCTCCCAAGTGGGGGACGGTTGTCACTGTTGTCCCCGTGGTGGTGACCCCCTGTCGTGTCTCCCTGGGCAGGTGAAGCGGCGCTGAGAGGGGAGCCCCGAATGCAGCCCCTGCAATCCCCCGCGCTCAGCAACCACCGCACGGGCCCGCCGCCCATCAGCCCCAGCAAGAGGAAGCTCAGCATGGACCAAGGGGACGAGGAGCTGGACTGTGAAAACGACCACGTCTCCAAAATGAGCCGCATGTTCAACCCACATCTGTAAGTGCCTCGCGTCTGTCCCCGCATGGAACTGAGCGCTGCGTGCTAAAATCTGCTAAAATCGTGTCCTGGCTCCAACTTTGTGCTCGGTTTTCTCCCTTTGTTCCAGCTTGTGTGGGAGATCTGCACAAGAGCCGCTGTGATTAGATGGGTTTTCATGTTTTCTTTTGTTTTCGTACAGCGTGAAGTAACAGGAATTAGCTCAGCCTAACTATTTATAGCAAGCCATACGTATTCACCTTGCAATTTCTGCAGTATTGTTCCCTCGTTCTTTGTAAGGCGCTCCTTTCACTTCCCCCCATTCTGAGGCTCTCTGGCTGGGGGTGGGGAGGCAGCAGCAGCAGCAGGAGGAGGAGGAACACAAGTGCTTTGCATTTTTCCGAGGCCAGGAGCTCCAGCCAGCTGCTTCCTGGGCTGCCTTGACAACTGGGCAAGCGGCAGTTGTTGCTAAACATTCCTGCTCTGACAGTCAGGTGTGGAATGTGCCAGCCAGGTAAGGCGTTGATGAGCTGTGTTGGGCAATCAGCAGATGCCATTCCTGGGAATGAGAGCCTGGCTGGCACTGCTGGAGAATTCCTGTCATTCCTGCCTGGAGGAAGCAATGGATGGAGCTCCTGTGGCTGCTGCCTCAGCTCCTGCAGCCCCGGCATTCCGCGCATTCCACAGTCATGGGATGTGGACAGAGGGATTTATCCTGCCGTAAATCACCATAGCCTTACTCACAGGCTGGGCCTGCAGTCTGCAGCCTTGGAATTTGTTACAAATCGGGAATCCAGCGCTGAAGTAATGCAAAACAATAAAAGCTCGCTTCTCATTTCCAACATACCTCCTCCTCCTCTCCCCGAAAAAATTAACTATTCATAGCCTTTTTCTGGGGCCAGCAGGGCTTGGAAAGAGCTGTGTGCTGCATTTCTGGATGCATGACATAACTGAGGAGATTTATGGCATTTTTGAAATGTTATGTAACTTTATGGGGGAAAAGTGTGATTTTTTTTTTTAAGGCTCATTTTCTACTGATGAAATAAAACACAGCTGGCGGTTACGTACATTATAACACTTTATATAGCGGAGGCCATAAAAATAATGAAGTCTGAACCAACAGACTCATGTGCAACCAAGATTCAAAACTAAAAGATGGAGGCAGTTATTTCATGTGATCCCTTAGCTAAATGTCAGAGCTGTCTAATATTTTCCAGTGCGGTACATTTTTATGGTTTTTTCAATAGATTCTTTCTGTGATTTCGTATATGAGACATGCATCTTTTCTTCTTGTAATAAAAAGCACAGGTCTTATAAAAAAAACCCTTTAATAAAAAGGTTCATGTGACTTAATCTGTTTCAATTAAACTATCTGCTGCAGATTAATTATAATCTAAAATAGCATCCATAAGGCAATCTCTTTTTCTACTTTATTTTGTAGGTTTGATCTGGCCATACAAAAGTATGCTTTCAACAGAATATTATAAAAACTCAAACATTTGTGATTCATCTGAAATACCTGGATTTCTGTGTATTTCAGACATACCAGAAAAGTTCACAAACATTCGCTGAATTTTATTATCATTGCCCTGCCACTGCCTCAAATGAAGTTATTTTTTTGACTGTTTTTCATATTTTCCATCTTTTTCTGATTCTGATGTTCTGGTTTAACTGTAGAATTGGATTACTCAATCCCTGTGGATCTGTCCAGAGAATTTTATTTGGGAGATGGGAAGTGTGTTATGGAAGCTTGGCTTATTCACACCCAAGAAAACCCAGTAGATTTGAGGAAAGAATTATTTTCTGGAGCACGATAATGGCAGCCATTGTAGTGACTTGGAGATTCTAGAAGTGTAAGGTTGACAATGCTCAGTTTAGAAATCCAAATGTGTCAGAGATGTGGAGTGTAGTGTGGAGATCAGGTGGCATGGTGTCTGTGGTGTCAGCAAAGACATTTCTGTGGCTGGGACTGTAAAGATTAGTTTGAAGCCGTGTATTTTGAACTTTTCAGGGCCAAGTTCCCTGAAAGCACAGGATGAAAGTGTTCCTGACAAAAACCTGGGCACAGCTGACAGAAGTCTTTATAACCTCCAGCAGCAGCCCTTGTTCAGGCATTTGGGTCTTTGTGATGGTGCTGGTAGAACTGGGAAGCAGTTGTGTATTCATTCTCTTAACACCAGCATCTTGTGGCTGGAAATGTAATTAAATAGGCCAAGAATTGTGTGTTTGGTTCATTAGAAATGGTGGAACCTTTTCGTTAGCAATTTGATCTCAGCTCTGAGGTAGCAGCACCCCACTGTGCTTCAGCGGGAATGAATCCATTGAAAGGCTTTGCATGTGTTATTAGAAATCCAGTTACGTCAGCCTTTTGTTGGGAAGCGGAGTGCTTTGAGACATTCCCTGCTCAGGTGTAATTCCCTGAAGGATCATTTGGGAGCTCTACTTGGGTATGTTTACTTTTATTGTGGAAAAACACAACTATTGGAGTGCAGTCTCTGGAGCAGAGTGAATAAAATGCCCTGGCAAGCCTAGCAGGATCCTCAAATGTGCAATGGAATTAATGTGCAAAGAACACTTTATCAAATGTGCTTTTTCAAAGGAGAGAATTCTCAGTGTTAGGATAATAATATACTTGAGAGCTTGTGGGTTAATTTTAGAAAAACCAGCAAGTGACACTGCCTCCCTTTCATGTACTTTCATAGCTTCTGTGTTTTTGTGGTGATAGAAGTTGTGAACATCCATAAACTCCTTGGCTGGGAAGAACAAGTACTTCCAAATTAAAATATAGTGACAGGTAATATGAAATTCCCTTATTTGAATTTCACACTTTCTGGTGTGTCCCTCAGGTGTTTAACTTGAAATGCACTCAACTTGAAGTTGATGCATTTAACTTGACTTAAAATGCACTTAACTTGAAGTTAAAAGTCTTGCTGAAGTAAAGGGTGCTTTTGGCTTCGTGCTGCTCAGTGGAGGAGAAGGGAGCTTGTTTTGAGGCTCGGCTTGAAACATGGCTTTGTTTTCCCGTGAATTCACTAAAAACATCGTGGTTTACAGCAGAGTGATTGGGAAATAGGATTGCACGAGAATTCTGTGCGGTGCAGGGGCGGGTGGCTCCGTCCTGACCCCTCCGGGGAGCGCCTGGGGCAGCGCTGCCGGGCCCGGGGCCGCCGCTGCCGCCCGGGGCCCTCCTGCCCGAGCTCCCTTCCTCCCGAGCTCCTTCTCGGGCCCCCTCCTTCCCTGTGTCCCTCCCTTTCTCCTTCCCTGGCTCCCTCCCTGTTTCTCTCCTGCTCCCTTTCCCTGTCTCTCTCCTGCTCTCCTCCCTCCATTTCTCCTTCTCTGTCTCCGTCCCGCACTCCTCCCGTGCTCTCTCCCTCCTTCCCGCTCTCCTGCTCCCTCTCTCCCTTTTCTTCCCTCCTTCCTTTCTCCCTCTCTCCTCCCGGGTTCTTTGCCTCCCAGCAGGGCTCCCTCCTTCCGTCCCGGGCTCTGTCGCTGGTTCCCTCCCTCGTCCCTCCCTCGTCTCTCTCTCCTCCCTCTCCCGTCCCTCCCCGTTCCACGGCCCCGGGCACACAAAGGCCGCCTTGTCCCGGCCGCCCCGCCGCCCTAAGAGTCCCCAGCGCGGCCAGCGGGCATAGCGCTGCCCCTTCCAAAGAAATGGCCTTTGGAATTCAGCCTGGGACCATTATTTTTGTTCCTTGTGCCGAGTACGTCAGCCTGGAAGCTGGCTTTTGGGGTTTGGGACGAGCAGGGTTGTGCGTGGAGAATTTTCCCCTCGTTCCCGTTTGGTTTGGTGGCATTAGGACTGCGATGGCAATTTATTTGTGTATAAAAATCTTCCTACGGCTAAATGTTTGCAGCTGTGAAGTCGAGGGAATAATTGTCTTGGTTTGTGTGATAAATAATTTGGCTTTTTCTTGTAGTAAAAGGTTCCGCACATGAATAAGTTGCTCTAGTGTGTATCATATAAAATGATGTGTAGTTTCAGACTTCAAATTCTGGGCTGTCTTCAGTTTTGTTACACTGAAGAATGATGTCAATCCCACCCAAAACACTCCAGAAGCTGCCTTACACCGCAAGTTTTTTACCATGAATATCCAGTGGCATTTGCTCATAGAAATTAGTGGGGAATCCTTTAAAAAAATGTGTGCTAAAAGTTACCTTTATTTGAAGACCGTGGAATAATTCAGGCTAGAACAGACCATTTCATCCAACCTCCTGTTCAGAGCAGGCTCAGCTGCATCTTCAGCAAGTTTAGAGTTGCTCAAAGGGAGAAATTTTGAGTAAGATTTCAAATATTGAGTAAATAAAGTTCCTCATTAGAGGGGGATTCTTGTCACCTTCCTCCTTAGCTTGGCTGAGAATGCAGGGTGGAAATGTTCTGCAGAAAATCAGGTCCCTGTTGTGGAGGAACGTGGCTCCAGCAGGGCTTGAAAAGATGCAGAACTGGCTCTCAGAGGTAGCGTGGGAGTTGTCAGAGAAGCTCTTTGCTGCTCTTTGGGTTCCAAACTTCATGTGGTATTGAGAAGTATGTTTCCACTGTCATTTTATTGTGACAAATTGGAGTTGGGAAAAAAACCCAGCACACAGTTGAGAACACCCAAAGTGTCTCTCATCTGCTGAATGAAGTGTCTTCACCCAGTCCTCGGCACAGATGTGCCCTTGAAGGATTTTGGGGTTCACCTGGGGCTCTCAAAGCAGTCCTGTTGGAGCTGAACTCCTCAGTGGAACTGAGCCCATGTGGCTCTTGTTGATTAAGTGGACAGAGGATCACAGAGCAGATTTCAAACTGATTTTCCTAATTTTTTTCCCTTTTCTTGTCTGCATTGCTTGAATGATGGAATGAATCAGACACTTTCTTATTTATTAATGGAGATCACACAGTGCACAAAATTAAATTGTTTTCAAGAAATAGATGTTAAATGGAACCTTCAGAGACAGACTTGAAAGAGCCACCGTATCTGAGTTAATATTTAACACGGAGTTGTGCAGTTCTTAGCCACAGGGGAATTTCAGAAAGCACTCCAGTCCCTTTCAGTTGAAGCACATGTGAAAGGTTTGTTAGGAACAGTTTCAGGGCTAAAAGCAATTTGATTGATAGCTTATCAGTACTTCACAAAAAGACCTATCTGTCAAAATTTGGGTAGATGTTGAGGTACTTGAAAAACCAGGCAATGTTAGCTCAGGTGTCTCCTCCACTTGCAAAACAGAAGGGGTTTGTTAGCCAGCTCCAGATTTCTGCTTTGATACCATGTTTTGCACTTTCATTTTCCATCTTTTGTGGAGGAGCATGACCCTTCCATGGTGTGGCAAGGCTCCAGGCTGCCTCTCAAGGGCAAAGCTGTGTTAGTGTTGCACAGAGGGGTTTGATCACCCACTTAGGGAAGGCATCTGGGTGCTGTGCACTCAGGGATGGCATGGGAACCACAGAATCACAGAATATTCTGAGTTGGAAAGGACCCACAAGGATCATCGAATCCAACTCTTAAATGAATGGGGAATCCCTCGAGCCCTGGTGTTGGATTTTTACCCCAGAGTAAAAGCAAAATTTTACATTGTGTGAATCAATCTGTGTCTACATGGGGTGAAATTCAGCACCAATCCAAAATCCTGAGATCTTAGAAAGAAGCAAGAAAAGAACCAGTAACCTTTGCAAACATACTCTGGATGTATATCCAATCCCATGGAAACAAAGGTTTAATCTCACTTCTTTCTCTTTAACCATTTTCCCAGATGTTTCCTGCAGTTTGACAGATGTGCCTTTTACTAGAAAGTTGTGCTCTTGAGAATGGGAGTGTTATGGACACAGTTGCTATAGACAATGACTGTGTGAGGGTAAGATTTGGAATAAAACCTTACATTAATTTCTGCTTGAATCAGTAGTTTTGTTCCCCAGGCTGGCAGTGCTGATGCTGTGGGATGGCAAGCACAGCCTGGCAGGTTTAACTCCTTCCTGCAGCATTGCCAGGTGCTGGCAGACTGCTGGAATTCCCAAACAGTGATCTGGGGGAGGAAGCTGAGGGATCCCAGGGAATCCTTGAGCTACAGGGCTGGGGGTTGTGGGATGCCCCGAGGCTGGGCTGTGCAGGGCTGGGGCTGGGTTGGTTTGAGGATTATCCTCAAAGAAAGAGGAGAGGAATGAAAGGGCTTTGCTGCCATTGGGGTCTGGAGGGTTTGATCCCAGTGCTGGGGTCTCTTTCTCAGTGGGAATTCTGCAGAGATGGATCCCATGTGGGGGGATCCTGGTGAGGATGAATCCCCAGCTGGATTGGTCCCACTGTGGATGATGGACCCTGAGTGGGTTACAGAACCACAGAACATTCTGAGTTGGAAAGGACCCATGAGGATCATCAAGTCCAGCTGTTCAGTGAATGGCCCATAGGGGCATTGAACCCACAGCTGTGGTGGTGTTAGGTGTGGATGGATCCCATGGACATGGATCCTTGTGGACATGACTGGCACCACACATGAGTGATGTTCTGCTGCCCAAATGATGCTTCATAAACCTTTGTCACATTTTTAATCAGTAACTGTCATGATTCACAAACCAATACCTTCAAAAGGGAGTAAGCAAAATCCCCAAACATTTTTGCTTGTGATTTGCTTTTCTAATTAAGTCTCCCCTAAACCAGAAGCTGCTGTGAGAGGAGACTGTTGATTGCACAGTGGGGGGTGCCTGAGCTGCAGAAATGCCCTCCAAACATTCATCTGTTGCTGCTGGGGTCCATTTGGTTACCAGCTTTTCAAGGAAATCTTTTACTATATTGGTCTGAATAGTTGTGCAATACACAATGAAGCTGTTACTGTTTTTATAGTGCTTCTAGAGTTTTCGGTAATTCCGATTTTATTAGCAATTACAAACAGTTTCAATAAACTTTTAATGAAATGTTTATTCCTTCTTTAAAACAGCCTGTGAAAAAGTCTAATTTCTTGAACCCAGTTGTTTAAACACTGCTCTTGGTCTGAAGGCCTAAAGAGTCTGGGGTTTTTTTGAGAATTTTTGAAATGTCTGGAAGTGAGTTATTGTAATTTCTCAGCTTTTCCTGCTTCACCTTTGCTAATGTTACAGTGTGTATCTGATGGATAGAGACCATAATCTGTAAGTTTTAAGGATCCCAGGCCCTTTTCCCTCTTTCTCATTGGACCCAGTGAAGCTGGAAGGGAAGGCTGTGTAGCCCCATTTTCTCCTGATGATTTGGTACAGTTAATTCCAGCACTGTGACCATATTTTCAGAGACTGGTTTGTGTTGTTAAAGTTCTTACCAAATTAACTGGCCATGCTCTGCTGTTGATATCTTTTACTTCCTCTGTCATCTATTTAAATAAAATTATTAATCTGCTCCTCTGCTGTAAAATTCAATTTGATGCAGGCTTTTAGGTGGTGGAACTAGGGGAAGTCCCATGGACCTGTGAGAATTTGGGGTTCATGGATTGATTTAAGCTTTTACCGACTTTTACAAAAACAGTTCCATGACAGGCATTGGGTGATGATCAAAAGTACTTTTTCCAAATAAAAAAACTAAAAAGTATTGCAAGGAACAAACCAGTGAATCCTCTAAGAGAATGTAACTGGCATTTTGTATTTCCTTTAACACTCCTGCCAGGCTTCACCACTGAGTTTGAACAGCAGCAGGCTTTCCCAGAGCCTGCAGGACAGCCTGAAGTGCCCTGGCAGTGCTGAGTGCCTGTGGCTGATCCTGGTGCCCTGGGACACAGCCCACTGCAGCATTTGATGTGCAGCCTTTCCCCTGACACTGGCCCAGGGTGTTCTCTGGGTGATCATAAATAGTTTTTATGGTATTTTCCAGTGACTGGGTATAGAAGGCTCGTTGCATGTGCCAAGTTTGACTTCAAAAGGAATTAAAAAGCTGCACGTGACCCCTCTGATGGATGGGTAGAGTGCAGGAGGACATGTGTGCCAGAGGTGTTTGGGTGGGCACTGCAGTGGGTACAAATGGATCCCTTCACAGACTCTGTCCCTCTGACCCCTCTGACCTTAAAGATGTTTCCATTAAAGCCTCCTTGCTCTTTCCCTACACTCAGGTTTTCATTCCTGCTTGTTTGAAATGTGGAGTGTCTCTTCTACCTCATGTTTTTATCATTTACTCTCCTGGAAGTTCTCTCCTCCAAGCATCCAAAGTGCCTTAAGCACTTGAAGCAGCTCAGAGTTCTGCAAGGATTGTTTTAGTTTCCCTTCCAGCAGTGATTTGCTGTTCTAGATCCCATCCTGTTCATTCCAGTGCCTCCAGTATCCTGCTCCACTCCCTCTGCTTCAGCAGCTTTGTTTGACTGCCTCAGTACCTCAAAACACCCAGGCACTGTGGTAGCTTCTGCAGGGTTCATTTTTGAGCTAGGAGGGAAACCTGAGTTTTGCTGAAACTGCCATCCAAACAAATGCTCTCCAAAGTGCAGTGGCAGCATCTCCCAAGGACAGACCACATCCTCTGCAGGGCCTTTCTCAGCTTCCCAAACACTTCTGTCTCCTGTCATTAGCTCTTCACAGCTGGCAGAAATAATTCTTCCATGCAGCATTTTTCTGGTGTGCAGTGCAGGATTTTCCAGAGGCAACTGGAGTTACTGTTGTTCTTTGAAGAGAGAGTCATGGAGAGGTGGCTGAATCAGATAAATCACAAAGAGCTGGTTGCTTGTCCTGTCTCCTTTCCAAGGACTGCTCTGCTCCTAGGCAGGAGCTGGGAGAAGGAAGACAGACAGAGATGCCCTGGTGCAGGTTAGAGGATCAAAAAGTCTCTCCTCTTGGACTGATGGGATTGGTGAGAAGCTGAAACTTTTTGACTTTTTGACTTCTTGTCCTCAATCCTTGAAAAGTAAGTTGGATCTGGTGGGAGCTCAGCTGCTGGTTCCCACCTAGTAAGAGTTAAACAAAACTTTGAAGATGTGGAAAAGGGTTATGTCCAGAAATCACTGTGCATTTTAGGAAACTTTTGCTGCAATATTCATTTATACCTAGACACTTTTTGTGGTAACACTGAAATCTGGAGCTTTCTCTTGTTCTAGCTCCAGTTTTTGAGCTATTCATGATTTTTAAAATTTTCTTTACAGGCTAAATTTTGTTAAAGCTACCTCAGTAGAATTAATGACATTGGCTACCATTTCAGAAGTTTCCTGGGTATTTATTATAAGTTAATTTTTTGTTGTGTGCCTCAGGAATGGCCTCACATAAAGGCTTTTCAAAAAATGATGGAAATTTAGGATGAGCCATCAAGTGTGCCAGGCAAAAGAGAACCTAAACATAGGAGTTGGAGTAGGTTTGGAGTTGGAATATATTTGGAGCTGTGCAAGGCAGCAGCAGTGCAGAACAGAGAAGTTAGTGAGTCATTTTTTTCCCTTTTTAAAAACAGTTGAAGTGCAGGTAACCTGCAGTCTGTACCTATTACAGCGAGGTCACTGTGTCATTGTTTCTGCATTGTATTTGTACACATGTTTCAGCAGTGACAGAACTTCTAATTTAATAAATAATGAGAACTTTTAATTTAATCAATCCCTGAGTTTGCTGTTACAAAGCAACCAGTGCTGTCTTCTAAAAGAATCCTGTGAATGTTGGAGCAAAGGTGGTCAAACATTAAAAAAGAGTCCTGTGAGAAAAATGAGTAGGATCTGAGACTGTGTTAATTGATTTTACTGTACATTAGATTTAGATTTCAGTTCTGTGGGTTTGGCTTTGGACTGAGGGCTTATGTCATGTGGGTCTCTTGCATTCTTTCATACTTGTGAGTATGAAGGCTTCAGGAAGGGAAATTCATCTATATCTATATTTGTGCTTGGTGCAGGCTGTAAGGGGACACTCCTTTGTGCATTTCACAGCTATTATTGATTTCTTTCTTCTATTGTGAAATCTGTTCTCCTGGTTGATTCCATTTGCAAGTAACTGTCTGGTCCAAGGTTTATCTCTGAAACTCCTGTTTTAGTGAGGATAAATATAGAAAGTCTGACTTGTGTTTGTTTATATGTGAGATTATCCCATTTCTTTTCAGTGTTTTTTTCAATGGTTTAGACTTAAAGGTCTTTCCTTCGAGGGAGGATATTCATTATGTTTCTCAGGAAGCCATACCTGGTTCTGTGGCAGGAGTGGTTCCTGCAAAAAACAAGGTTCTATGCAAGTTTTGGGATGGAGTACTGAGCCAGAAAAGAAAAAGGCTGTTCAAAGGAACTGGGAAGCACATAGCTGGTAACGGGGGATGGAATGGGGTTGTACATTTAAATGACAGTCATTCAAGAGGGCATTGGGCTGCTTGGGTTTTGTTTGTTTTTTTGGTGAATTTGTATTGCTTAATTCTGAGTAAGGAACTCTTAGAATTTTTCTCCCTGTATGTATATAATTACATTTTGAAATACCACTTTAAATTCTAGTTTTCCCACCTCACAGTAACAGAATTGAAGTGTGTAAGTAGATACTTTGCAGGAGATGATGCTCATGGTGTGGAGCAGATATTCTGTATCAGTGGTTTAGAAATCCTTAAGCAGCCTTTAACAAAAGCAGCTGCCCTCTTTCAGACCTAGTGAATAAAGGCAGTAGAAGATGTTGGAAAACAAATATCATAAAGCTGCTGAAAATGTTCAGATCATATCAGAATTAGGTTGCAGAAATGAAAGTTTGCTCTCCAGCAGGCATTGTGTTTGTGTGAAGAAAAGGGGGTGCTTGTTCTTTGTGTGAGTGAAACTCCTCTGGAGCTTCCATTTCAAGCCAGCGCTGCGGTTCTGCCAAGGGGAGTGAGACGCGTCTGTGATTCCTTGCCTTGGAGGTACAGTAATGCTTTTGGCAGCATTCCTGAGGGCTCTGCAGGCTGGAAGTGAGTGCAGGCAGCGCTGTCCCCTTCGTGGGCCTCTTTTTTCCCTTTTCCTGCAGCAGCTGGCAGAGGCCGCCTGTTGCTGTGGGCCGGCTGTGAATTCCCCCCTGGCGGTGCCAGCCAGCAGAACAGCCTCGGGTGAAGGTTGTGCGGCACAAACCCCTGGCAGCAGGGGCATTTACCCGCCTTGGAGCTGCTCGCTGCCATGGCTGTGCCTTTGCTGACAGCCACCCCAGCACATGATGCTTGGTAAGTGCTCTGATTCACTGGGGAGCAGCTGGAAAAGCATGGCTGGTTTTTAAGATTGCAGAAATTCACAGGAGGTTGGGATCGTGTCTAATTTTGCTAAAATACAGCTGGAAGTATCTGGGATAGCTGTGTGAGCACGGAGTGGGGGTGGTGGGCATGGATCCATGTGCTTGGGTCTGCTCTGGGCTCACCCATGGGAATTGCTGGATTTTAAACCCTGGAATTGCTCTGGCATCCCCCTGCTGCTCATGGACTCAGGGTTGGTAAAATATGCTGATTTTTAAGACAAACTGGAATCCAGGGATGGCAAAGCTGTTTGGACAGCTGGATTTGTTTGTAGCATATATTTTTAAGTTCTTTTTCAAGCTTGGTCAGAAATCCTTCTTTGTGATTTTGGGTCCTTATGTTTGACTTGAGAGATGGATCTCTGAACTTGTCTGGAGTGTAGGGATTGTTTGAGCTTGTGGACTTCAGTGAAGTTTGATTATCTTCACACACTTATCTTGTGATTGCCCCTTCAGATAAAGTCTTTAACAGCAACACAAGAATCATCATCATCATCATCATGATAACAACAACAAATTTTCCATAGAAAATTATTTTTTTAAGTGACGCTCTAAACTAAATTACTTAATAACATGAAATTGATGAATGCCCTGTAAGTAATCTTACAATTGTCTGACAAATCTGTAGGATTTGCTATTTGTGTATGAACAGGAGGGACTCACTAATGCTGCTGTATTTTCATGAGGACAGAGCTTTCATGGTACTGTCCTACGCAGTGCTGGTACACTTCCAGAAGAAATATTATCTGATGTGGAAGTAGAAGCTTCAGGTGGTTTTCATGTTTTCTGGAGACTGTATAAGTTGAAGGTGGATGAATTGAAGAGAGGATTTTTAGGGAGTGGGTTATAACCAGTTCCCTGCCCGGAAGAGGAGTTGTTCTAATTTAGGAAGAGGGAATTATTTGCCTACAG
Source organism: Ploceus nigricollis (assembly GCA_013399945.1). NCBI lineage: Eukaryota > Metazoa > Chordata > Aves > Passeriformes > Ploceidae > Ploceus > Ploceus nigricollis. The sequence continues at coordinate 140,085 of VXBC01007487.1, forward strand.
AAAGGCCTGGGGTGTGGTCTGCTGAGATTGCTGAGATAACTCAATAATTTTAGGTGTCTTTAGGGAAGGTCTGCCTGCTGGTCTTGTTCCTGGAGACAAGCTGATCCCATTGCCCAGTTTTTTGGTTCCTTCTTCCAAAAGTCTTCAGGGAAAATTTTTGATGGGTTTTTCTGTGTTATAATTTTTGTTAGGGTTGGGTTTTTGTTTGGGGTTTTTGTTGTTCTTGTTGCTGGTTTGTTGTTCTTTAGGCAGAAAAATTGCCAGTTCAACAATATTTAGGGCTGTGACTCTTCATTTAAGGTGAGGATGAGTGAAATAAGTGCTGTTGTGTAAAACGGAAAGTTTATTTTGCTTGGGAATTTCAGTAAGTTTGTTCATCAGTGGTCACTTGACAGCACCACCCCCCCAGTAAATGCAACAGTACTAATGTTGAAAAGGGAGTTCTAAGACAAAAAAACCTCAAACAACTGGTGTAGGTGCATGTTTTGTTTCATTTCATAAGCATTTTTTGGGGAGTAAACAAGACTTTTGCTTTGAAAATCAGCTTGTGCTTACTAAAACAAAACAGAATAATTCTGAGTAGAGATTCTGTTTGAGGCAGTGAGAAGTAGGAATCTCCTGGAGCTCGTGGTGGTTTTGCAGCTTCCAGATTGTAATTTTAATTGTAGTAGCCCAGCTAATATTCAGTTGAAAAGTGAGAATTTGGCTTGCAGCCCCCAGAGGTTCTGCACTGCAGCACCAAGAAGGAGCATTTGCTGAACAGTGATTTTAGCTGTGGTTTTTGGGGTTGCTGTTTCCCAGGATATCCCAGGCTTTGTCCAGGCTGTGTGTGAGGTTCCTGCCTGCGTGCTCAGGGCTGGGGTGGGATCATTCCTATGTCCAGGAGCTGTTTCCATGCTGTAATCCAAGAGGAGCTACTGTAGGTTAAATATAGAGCCCCTTGTGCTGCCATTAACTCACATTTGCATCAGTCATAACTCAGAGTGCTGCAATTCCAAACCTTCCTGCTGAGGCTGCTCCTGCAATTGAATTCTGCTGGAACTGAGCTGGGGCAGTGCTGGGACAGTGATTCCTGGGGAATTGTGAGCTGCTGCTCAAATCCAGCCTGGAAAACGGGCTCAGGGAGCACACAGGACCAGCTGTGAAACCTCCAGGGTTGGATTTTACGGTGGATTCTCCTAACATGCAGCTGCTAATTTGTAATTAGTGAAAAGGGCCAAGGGGATGCAAAGGGTTAGAGATTATATTGTTGTGCTGTTGGCTCTTCCCTCCCCAGGCTGCCAGGGGAATTTGGCACAGAGTCCCTGTGTCCTGAGCTTCCCAAGTCACTGGTTGCCTGGCATCGTGTTAACCCAGCTTCTACCATGATAAATGAGCTGAGATTTGATTCAGGAGCAATAATTTCTGTACAGCCAAGTGACTGGAGCAAGCTGAGGAATAGCACAGAAGAATTGTGAGTAGTTCAGCCAAGGTGCTGTTCCTGAATGTAGCAGAGATCTGGATCCTCATCTCCAGAAAGGAGGTGACTTTTAGCTCTTACTGACAGGGGCCACAAAGATGACAAAGATACAGGTTTTATTTGAAGAAAGTATTACTGGAATAAAAGGTTGTTGAAGAGATGAACTTGGGAGTGGCTGCAAGATGATGAGAGGGGAGCCATGGCTTTGTCTCTCTCCTAATTCAAGAGTCAGGGCTAGGGCAATCCAAGCCATTGGATTTTAGGTTGAACAGAAACAAAAAGAGCCTGTGAAGAAAAGGAACTTCTAAAAGTACGTAGTTTAAAGCCTGGAATCCATGACCATGGGATGTTGAGGCTAAAGGATTTAGGGCTGGGCAGGGTCGCCATGGGACATCCCCACACCCCATGTGGGTGCTTTAGGGGCTCCTTATTTCCCTCAATTGGCAGGACTTTTTTCCTTCAGCCTTGCTTGTGGAGAGACTTCCTCAGACACTGACATAAGCAGTAGGTTTTTGGACTTGTAACTTACTACAGCATTGAATATTGATTCCTTTTCTATCTCTGCTTTTCATCAGAGCCTTCTTAAAGATTGTTCCTACATATTAATTTGCCATTATAGGCTTTAAAAAAACAGGGGAAAAGCCACCTTGAATTTCACACACTTTATACAGGACACAGAGGGTGTTTCACTGGTACTCAAGAATGGTCCAAAGACAGGTTGTTATTTTTATTTTCCATGGAGACAGTGGTCTCCTCTGATGGTTTTGCAGCTGGAATTTGCTGGTCCCCACTGCAGTGTGTGAGCTCTTCCAGCACTGCTGACTCCAGGCTGCTGGGGATGCCCACATTCACCTGGTGATGAGAGAAGTGCTTTTCCCTTCAACCACTGTTTGTCTTTAATGACAATTCTGTTGCAGTATGGAAATTGAAATCCCTCATCCACAGATATAAACCCAGCTTTCTTTTCATTGCAGTGAATGATGGGCTCATTATGTGAGCACATCTACAGGGGTTTACTGTTCAGGAGTAGCTGGAAATTAGTCTTTTGAAAGAGCAGTTGTAAATAAATGATTCTGAGATAAGTGCAGTGTAGTTTGCTTTTCCTGCATTTTCTCCTCTGAAAATTTTGCTTCCTGCCTTGGTTCCCTGCATTTTTGCTGGTATCGCCCATGTCTTTTCAGTAAAATAAACTTTCCTTGGGCTTCAACAATGCTTAGAGAATATTGCAGTGTTAGATGGAGTGGGATTAATAGTATGGTAAAGAGGAGGAGTCTGATATTTGCAAAAGTTGTTTCTTGGTACATCTGGATGAGTATCTGAAGAAATTCTAGGCTGAAGAGAGATGCTGGTTGGCAAAGCTGGCAGGTATGGAGGGTTGGCTTCTCTTGGCATATTCCACTGGGGGATTCCACCTGGCAAAGTGCATTCCTGACAGGGCTGATGGAATGCTGCATGTCTCAGGACAGCCTGGAACCACACGAATCCCTTTTCCCTGTTTGCTCCCTGCCAGAACCAAGACTGCCAACGGGGACTACCGCAAGGAGCACCGGGAGCGGAGCCGCAGCCCCATCGAGCGGGCGGCTGCCCCCACCATGAGCCTCCACGCCAACCACATGTACGCCTCCATCCCCAGCCTGAGCATGGAGCAGCCCCTAGCACTGACCAAAAACAGCGTGGATGCAGCCAGGACAGTTGGCATCTCCCCCAGCCTGAGCAGCGTGGAGCGGCAGCAGGTACGGCACCGGCACCGGGCCACGGGCAGGGCTCCGGCTGCAGCCACAGCCACAGCCTGGGGCTCCTCGGGCAGCACGGGCTTAAAAATGCACCCTGAGTGTCACAACTCCTTGTGATATTCATTGGGACATTCCCAAGCTTGGCAATGCATGAGTTGTACTTGGGAATGCATGAGATCTATTTGGGAATATTTGGGAATGCATGAGTTTTATTGGGGAATCTTTGGGAATGCCTGAGATGTATTTGGGAATATTTGGGAATGCATGAGTTTTATTGGGGAATCTTTGGGAATGCCTGAGATGTATTTGGGAATATTTGGGAATGCATGAGTTTTATTGGGGAATCTTTGGGAATGCCTGAGATGTATTTGGGAATATTTGGGAATGCATGAGTTTTATTGGGGAATCTTTGGGAATGCCTGAGATGTATTTGGGAATATTTGGGAATGCATGAGTTTTATTTGGGAATGCATGAGTTTTATTTGGGAATGCATGTGTTGTATTTGAGAATGCATGAGTTTTTATTTGGGAACACCTGTGTTTTAACTGGGAATTCAGAGTGTCGTTTGTTCAGGGAGGCCCCAGCACCTGCTAGGCAATGCCTGGGGGCATCCCCTGTGCCCCTCCTGGTGATCCCTGTGTGCTCCCCTTGCCTCTGTCCCAGCTCTCTCCACCCTCAAGAAGGGGTACAACACAGAAGGGACAATTTGATACTGGATGATCTTAGTTGTTTTAGCCAGCCAGAAGCGTTTGCTGTGTTGCTCAGAGCAATGTTGTATTACTCATTCCCTTTTCCTAAAGCCAGGTCATTATTTTTGATTACTTTATGCCCAATTTCCATGTGCTGGAGTGGTTGTTAAGGTTTTTTTGTTGGTTGTTCTTTGCTTTGCCATCTTGCACATGGCATTTGTTTTGCTGCAGAAGTGCTGAAGCTGAGCCATTTCTGTAGGCAAGAACAGTTTTCTTATGTGTCAGACTCACTTTTATCCCTCCTACAAGTGGAGAGACAAAGCAGGAGAATTGAGCTGTGATGAGCTGCAGCACTGAGAAATTAAACTGGCCCATGTACCCAAGCTCTTCCTTCCCTGGATCCCTCTCTGTTCTCCTGGACATTTTGAACCAGATTACCATCATTTTTCTTGGGAAAACAGGATGTTGTGCCTTGCTAAGAGCACAGAGTAGAAATCATACAAAATAAAAAGTGTACTGAAAAAAAAAATCCTAGTTTGATGATTCCTTGTTTTGGGGATTTTTTTTTAATCTTAACATGTTGAATGAGATTTCATCTTACTCTGTTTCTAATAAAGCAGGTAGGAGAAGAATATCTTATCTGCTATAGGACAGGGTTATTCAGCTGCTGTAGTTAGTGATTGTTACCAAATTCTCAGTTTATCTCAATATTTTTATAAAAGTTTCTATATTCTGTGCAGACACAACCATAGCAGAGGATTCTGCAAGGTGCCTTATTGGGTTCCTCAGGGTGTTGGCACGTGCATTTCTGAGATAGTATTACCTGTCTCTCTCTACTTCCCACCTCCTGTGTGTCCAAAATACTCTTCTGAAGAGAACTAAATACATGCCTTTCTCAAAAACCACTTCTGAGAGGCACAAAATCCTGGCCCATATAGAAAATAATTACTCCCACATGTGAACTGTTTACAGAAAAATCAAATCATTATTCTGTTTTTCTTTATTTACTTTTTTCTACTTTGCTGCCAGTGCAGTAAGATGTAAATAACCTCATTGCTGTTTTGTCCTGGCAAAAATCATGTTAAACTTCCCTGGAAAGCTCAGCTCTTTTACTTTACTGGCCTTGCTCTTACTCTGCCTAAAGTACCACCAAAGAAGGGAAATTCCCTCCTTCCTCACTGACCTTGTATGGGGGTAGGTGATTTTTTTGTGGGTAAAATTTTGTAAAATGGTCAAGAAATTAAATTACATCAGTTCTGTTAATCTTTTGAACACTTACTACTTAATTTGCATTGACTATAATGGACTCCTTGCATCATCAAATATATGGAATTTATTCCAATACCTGTGTTATTTCCCTTCAGCCCCCTGGAGAAACTGGGACATTTCTTTTCCCAGGGCCTTCTGTAAATGCCCATAGTAAACAACTATGAAAAGAGTATTTTATGGTTACACTTAAAGTACAGATGGTGGAGTTCTAATGTAATGTAGCTGTGAATAGACATTTTGGGGTGTGCGCATGTGCTGAGAATGACAGTGGAGTTAATTAAGTATTAAGTGTAAATTAATTCACCTGCTGGAAAGGCAGGTGAATTCCAACAAGAAAGAATTTGTGGTCTAGACTGGCTCAGAGTTCTTCATATTTATTGTACATCCCATGGGATTAGGATGCACTGTGGAATACAGAGGTAGGGCTAGGAAAACTCACCTTCTGAATAAAAATTATTACACCAAGACAACAAATACCTGGAAAATCTGCAAACCCCTTCTATGTGTGACCATAAAATGAAACAGACAATGTGTTGGCATTTAGTGCTGCATACAGAACTCAGTGAAGTTGACAACAATCACTGTAAAATCACTTCAAAGATTTGCTTTCACACTGCCCTTTTTCTGTTCACAGAAATAACCTCTACGGAAATGAATGGATTTTTAAAAATGGATTTTTATTTTTAATTTTTAATCAAAGAAACAGCTGAATATTTGGGGGTTTAATATGAATTGGATAGTTTATGGGTTTAATTGCTGTGGCTGTGAAGTTGCAACAATCAGTGTAAAATTAAGCTTTGCTTTCGTGCTGCCCTTTTTCTGTTCACTTAAGGTGGTACGTAAGAATGGTACATAAGAACCGTTGTGGAAGTGCGATGTGGATTTTTATTTTTAATCCAAGAACCAGCTGAATATTCAGGGGGTTAATATGCAGTGGGTTGAATTGCTGCTGCTGAGTGTGCCACTGTGCTTGTGTCCCCTCAGAACCGTCCCTCTGTGATCACCTGTGCTTCTGCCAACAACCGCAACTGCAACCTGTCCCACTGCCCCATCGCCCACAGCGCCTGCGCCGGGGCTGCCTACAGGAGACCCTCCAGCTGTAAGTGCTGCCTGGCCTTGGAAGGGACAGGGGTCTGCTAAGGGAGGCAGGGGCCTCCCCTGAAATGGAAAATGTCAACCCTCTCCCTCCAAATTATAATAGTTTTGAAATTAAGGGGCTCTCAGGGAAAGATATGGGAATAGGAATAACAGTTCTTCATTAGGGAAATAAAAATAAAATGCAGTGATACAAAACAGCACTGCCAGAGTCAGAGCAGGCCCTGGCCCCTGTGGGTCAGGGTGGTGGCAGCAGTGCCATTCAGGGGTGGCTGCAGCCCTCCTGCAGTGCCAGCTGTGGCTCTGCTGGAGCAGGGATCCTGGACAAGGGGGGAGTTTTCCTCTGAAGCTCCAGGGCTGCTGGAGATGGGCCTGGGCTCCCTCTGGGAATGCAGAGGAGAAGAAAGCTGCTCCTCTGGGAATGCAGGGGGAAAAGGCTGCTGTGGTGTTCCCAAGGTCAGATTGGATCCAGGTAGGAATGCTTGGCTCCTCCCCTGGGCAGAGCATCTCCCATGGGATGCTGGAATTTTCTCAGCCATGCAGGGACACTCAGTGGCCATGGACAGCAGAGATCTCCTGGAGGGAGGATGGGTGGTGGGAGAGATAAAGAAAAAACTGCCCAAAGAACAGCAGATACCTGCCCCAGCTCTGACAGCTGGTGATAGAATGCACACCCCCAGCCACGTCTTGCATTGCACCCTAAGACAGTGCCACCCTCCAGCCTGCCCTCACTGGGGTCTCAGCAGAGCAGAATGGTCCCCACTGTGCCCACACGGACAGGGAGAAAAGGAGGTGGAACGATGGACACCTCTGTCTCCTCCTGTGCCACAGCTGGAGGTACCACTGCAGAACTAGGGAGTTTTGAAAAGCTTATTTAAAAAAAAAACAAGCACCCCCACACAGACAAATAAGTCATTATGTTTATTTTAATCCAGCTGACAAACAGCAGCCAGGGCCAGCAGATCCCCCCACGCTCTTTTTTCAGGAGCTGTAGTTTCCCCTGCTCTCTCAATGGCCAGGAGACTCTTGTGATTCAGCTGCGGTCGCAGAAATCTTTCCTGCAGCCACAAATACCCTTCCAAAGCCTGGACCCTCCACCCTGCTCTGCATGGATAACACAAAAACCTTTGGAGGGCAGTTGCTACAGCAACCCAAGCAGGGAGCTTTAGCTTTGTGCCTTCTGTGCAATTAGCACTGCTCATGAAATCTGCTCAGGCAGTACTTGCTGGGAAAGCTGGGCTGTTCCTGTTCACTCACTGCACAGAAAGCACAGGGAATGCTCAGCCCTTCCCTTGCAAGTCCTTTACCTGCTGGGCAGACCTTTTAACTTGCAGCACTGCCAAAAGCTCAGGGCAGTGGGGCTCCAGCAGCCAGGATATGTCCATGGAACAATACCAGCATGACATAGGCAGCAACCTAAAGCCTGTAGCAGGGTAATTATTAGTATTTTGTTATTAACAGTATTTTTTTTAATAAAGATCAGTATACTGTTGGTAGCTAGAATTGGGAGCTGAAGGAGACCCTTAGACTCTTGGAGAAATCAATCATTGGGGATCTCAGATGTTACAAGTTTTCTCCAAACTGGTGCTACTGGTCCCAGGAGAGCTGCTCCACTGGGCATGGGAACAGGGCTGGATGTTTCCAAAAAAGATCTGTCTCCTGTCAGGTGAAGAGGTGTCTGTGCATGACACTCAGGTTTATTTTAGGATCAATCAAGCATTGCTTTAGGACCAAGCAGGCGGGCTGTGCCATGGATCCCAACAGTTCCAAGTATTTTTGGAAAGACAATTCTTATTAAGACACACAAATACTGATTCTAAATTGTAAAACTGCAGTGCTCTTATATTTAGTCTGAGGAATTACTACAGTTCTTGTTCAAAACCTGTCTTTTAAGGCTTTTGTAATAGTCTTACAGCACTTACTGCAGTGCTCCTGATTCATTTAGTTCTGACTGCTCCCAGCACAAGTGTGTGGAGTAAGGTGAAACCCTGAGCTCAGCTTTTGGCATGCTGCAGTTTAGGATGAGGTCTCCTCACACCTGACTGCTATCATCAGGCTTGGGAGCTGATTCTAAACAACTCTTTACATCATTAGCTCCATTTAAGCCTAAATATAAGTTCTGTGTGATTGTTTTGGGAGAAGAACAAATTCTAATTTGTTTTAGAATTGGTGCTGGAGCTGTTAGTTGCCTGAGGGAGAAATACAATTACATATAAATGCTCACCTGTTCCAGGTCACAGAAACGTAAAAATATTTAATTCCATTGGGGGTTTTTTTTCATTTTAACTCCTTCCTTTCCACCTTCTTGCCCACCCCTTTCACTCCCGGGTCTGTAAGGGTGTGAGGAAGGCCATCGTAGTGACAGGGCATTAAGCTACAGGGGAGATGCTTTGGGGGCTGGAGCCCCTCTGCTCTGGAGACAGGCTAGGAAAGATGGGGGGGTGTTCAGCCTGGAGAGGAGAAGGCCCTGGGGGGAACTTAGAGCCCCTTCCAGTTCCTAAAAGGGCTCCAGAACTTAGAGCCCCTTCCAGTTCCTAAAAGGGCTCTAGGAGAGCCGGAGAGGGACCGGGGACAAGGATCTGGAGCAATGGGATAAGGGGAATGCCTTCCTATGCCCCAGAGGGCAGGGTTGGATGGGATATTGGGAAGAAATTCCTCCATGGGAGGGTGGGGAGGCCCTGGCACAGGGTGTCCAGAGCAACTGTAGCTGCCCCTGGATCCCTGGCAGTGTCCCAGGCCAGGCTGGACAGGGCTTGGAGCAGCCTGGGACAGTGGGAGGTGTCCCTGCCATGGCAGGGGTTGGAATGGATGGGATGAGCATTAAGGTCCTTCCAAGCCAAGCCATTCCAAGCTGTGTGAGAGAAACCAGGATGAAGTGCAGGTTGTGAGTGCAGTGCCAGGTTCTTAAGTGCCCCTCTGCTCCTGTCCCCACAGCCACCACTGCGTGTGACCCGGTGGTGGAGGAGCACTTCCGCAGGAGCCTCGGCAAGAACTACAAGGAGCCCGAGCCGGTGGCGAACTCGGTGTCCATCACGGGCTCCGTGGATGACCACTTTGCCAAAGCACTGGGGGACACGTGGCTGCAGATCAAGGCTGCCAAGGACGGCGTGGGCAGCAGCCCCGAGTCGGCGTCGCGGCGGGGCCAGGCGTCCCCTTCCTCCCACATGGTCAGCCACAATCACTCGCCCTCCGTGGTCTCCTGAGGACAGCACCCTTCCCGTGGGGAATCTGCATGGTTTGACTGAGCTTGGAACAAGTGCTTCAGTAGTGCTGGGGGAGGGGAGGTTAGTTTTCAACACATGTTTTTGTGTACTCACTTTGTTGGTTTTTTGGTTTTTTTTTTTGTAAAAGGGTGCCCTTAAAGACGATAGCAGGAACTATTTCATAAAGATTCATATGATGTAGCATCCTTTTCTTCCTGCCTCAATTACCAAAGAAACCTCTGATGCAAATCTGCTGCCCCGTAAAAAAATAATGCACGCTAATCCACAAAAGCCATTACACTTAGTTGGTTGACCCAAGTGCTTTTTTGCTTTTCTTAGCTTCTCAAGACTAGAATTTGTCTGGTTTGCTTACATTGCTTTTTTTTTTTTTTTTTCCCTCTGTGAAGTAATTTTGTATGTATATACTTGAAAAGAACTGTCATGTATGATTTGCACTATTGGAGGAGGACTGAAGTTGCACAGCAACTTTCTGGAAGAGGCTAATATTTTGAGGGCAAACTGCTGAAAAAAGGGTTTAAGGATGACATTTCTATCAGTTTGATTTTTCTTATAGCAAAACAGCTTTGGAAGGGGAAGTCTCATACAGGTTATAGGTCTTTCTCTCTTTAGATTTCAGGTGCTTAGTGCTTGCAACTGGACTGCATAATTTACAGAACACGGGCATTTTTTCCTAAACACTGCAGTTTGTTAGAATAGAGCCGAGGTTGGAGGGTTCCATAGTGCTTAACGATGCATGTTTTATGAAAAATAGCTGGTATCTATTAATGTATAGACAGTAAGAATCATAATACTTATTAGCTTCTCTTCAGAATTAGTTTATTTTTGTCAGTAACAACCCTAGATATACTTACTGCTGGTACAGTTGTACTCTATGATATTTGTATTTGCTATTCACTTTAGTGGCAGCAGCACCGAGGGCAGCTCAGGACAGGCCTCGTGCAGCACTGCTGCTTCACAGGGATCTGCTTCCCAAACTCCAGTCTGTGTAATCCACCCTGAACTAGCTGCAGGAACTGCTACCCTTACGGATCTTGGCTGGACAACAGATTGTTACAGTTTGTGAAAGATGATCTTTCAGTTTGTTTATTTTATTTTGGTTTTTTTAAGCCTATCCATCAGCTTATGCCAAGTTGCAGCATACATTCCTCCAGTAGATTTTATACAGGTAATACTGCATTTATTATCATTTGCTATATTAATAGCTACTAACTAGAAATTAGGCAGTAGAGGCAGGCATAAAACCACAGCTGTGCTAATGCTAAGAGCTTCTCTTCTTCTTGTTAAGTGTAACTACTCTCCCCAGTACATTCCATCTTCCCAGGACAGTTGCAGCCAGGGCTTGGTTTTTATACTGGGCTCCCTGAAAGGATGGGCTCAGTGTAGGAAGTGAGAACTGGTTGGAAGATGAACTCCACGTGATGTATTATGGACTATGTTACAGTATTGGGTCCATTGTGGCTTTTATTTTATGCTTTTTGGTTTGTTTTTTTTTTTAAAGTTAAGCTATTTAATTTGGAAAAGGTGCAGGGTAGAAAGAGATCGGGAGATTGGCTCTTACTCTTGGTGAGAAGGTGGCTGCTCAGTTTTCTTTAAAAAAATGAAAAAAAACCACAAAAAAACCCCAACCCAACACCTAAGCCCCCCAGTTTTACACATTTCACTACCATCTTACTGGGTAGTCAACGCTTCCTTGCTTTGGCATTCAGTACCCTACTCTCTGTAGGAAGATTGTTAAAAGAACACTTTTTTATATAGGTAACTTTAAGACCATCGTTACGCTGTGCGTAAAGAATGTACAGAGAAATTTGTAGGTATTTTTTGAGGAACAATTAATTTGTTAATGATATGTAGCTATTTAATTTTTCCCTTTCCTTTATTGTAATCATTCTTTTTTTTTTTGTTCATTTGTTTGGAGAAAAAAGTTGATCTTTTTTTTTTTGTTGTAGATTTGTCTGTAATACAGTAAAAAGTGCAGGAACACAGTTATTCTATGAGGACACTGCATTAGCATTAATAGCCACTCGTTTGTTATTGCTACAGGCTACTGAGCAGTATAACAGTCAATAACTAATACTGTAGATGGACTCTGTGGAAAATGTGACTCCTCTATTTCTTTGTAAACACAAATAAGATAATGTTTTTAAAGCTAATATTTTCAATAATAGCTGTTTTACAAGGTTACATTTACTTATCTGAGATAGGTAAATGGATTTGAGGGCAATAAAGATTTAATGTGCTACGTCCAGTAAAACAGATACTGGACACAACAATGTCACAATGAAAGCCAAAGGGTTGGGGGGAGGTGGAAGGACACTAAACTGAACTCACCATCACGAGACGTGGTGAAGTTTCTTCACAGAGCCAGGTTATCTACAGTTCAGTTTGAAAGATTCTCTCTGTGTTTGTAAATCTGTAATATACCATTCTTTTGTGGCCTTGTTTCACCTGGAAAAAAAAAAAAAAAGGTTTGGCAGGCCATCTTTTTTTTTTGTACTTAAAAGTAGCCTTAAAGAACAATAAAGTGCTCTTAAATCACAGGTGTGTTCCTAAGCCTCTGTATTGCCTGGTGAGAGAGGAATTGGTGTGTGCGAGGCACAAGCAAACCCCTGGCCACGTCCTGCCTTCCTTCCAAGCATCCCTACCTTTTTTAGGACCATAACCCCACTGGCGGGGCTGCCGCAGCCTCAGTCTGCAGTTCAGGGGGTTTTTCCCTACAAGAGTTTGTCCAGAAATCCTTGACAGCAATAAAAACCCGGCTGCTGCCCCAGCAGCTGTGCTGGGCCTTGAGGAACTCACCTGGACAGGGACTGGTTTGGAAAACACCAGCTGGTGCTGCATTTCTGTTCCTGAAAAGACCAATTTTGTGGCATTTTGTTTGTCCCTCAACTTCTTCAAGGAATCCCTCCCTGGTGAAAAGAGCTGAATTTCAGATGTCGACATCCACCGTCCTCTGGTCCAGGTGAGCAGCATTCCAATGGCACTGGAGATGGTTAATCCTTCAGAGGTAGTTGTAATTACCTGAGTTTGAGACAGCCCTGTGAACCAGGCAAGAAAGGGGGCTCCAAAAAGAAAAAAAAATCCTAAAAGGAACGAGACATGAAGTTCCTGTTGGCAGGGCCTGAAGGGTTTGGAAACATGGCAGGCCTGGCTCCGGGTGAGGGAGATGCCATGAGAACACTTCAGGAGGATTGGTTGAACACGTCTGAAACACATCCCTCCTGAACCCCTGGGGAGAGGCCCAGATCCTGCTGTGAGGTGTGTGGGGGGCAGGCCAAGGACAGCAGACCCCACAGGCCTCCCAGGGGAGCTGCTGTCCCTTCAGGGAAGAAGGAAAACGTCCCTGCACCAAGGACCATTGCTGTCTGCCAGGTCAGTAACTCACAGCAAACTCCATTTCCTGCATGGTAAAAGGGGTTTTCTAACTGGAGAAAGCAGCCCAGGCACACAGTGTTTCATGGAGTGCCCCAGTATTTGTGGTGACATCTTCTGGGAGCTGAATGAGAGGCACCTTCCAGCTGTGCCTTCAGCCCCAGCCCTACACACACATCAGTTCTGCTGATGTCAACACAACCACTTCCATGTCAGCAAGCAGAGCTGCCAGCACAGACACCCTCAGGGATGCACAGCCTGGGGAGTGCCCTCTCCTGAGTGCACTTTGGATGCATTTCAGGCTGGACTGGTGTGAAAATCACCTCTGCAGACAAATCCATCCACAGGTCAGCAGTGCTGGTGTGACCTGGAGTGGTGGCACAGGTCCCACCTGGGCCCCACGGCTGTGGCCAGTGACCCTGGACAGTGACCACAGTGAGCCCTGGGCTGCCCAGCTGGGCTGAGGAGGCCTCAGGGGCCTGGCAGTGGCACTGCTCAGGCTCCCTGTGAATGGAGACTTCTCCAGTGTCCAAACACTGCCACCAGCTCATGTTCTCAACGTGACACCGGGCAACACCCACAGAAGCATTTCCAGGGTTATTTGTGCCCTCCCCAGGGCTGGCACGCTTAGCCTTGGCCCAGGGGACTGTTCACACTATCTTTAGATCCTGCTTGAAATTTGAAGCCCTCTGCATGCTCCTGATCCGTGTGCTCTGGCATGGACACAGCCCCAGGGGTGTTCCCAGGTCTCCAGCCCTCTTCCCTTAGCAGACAGTGATTCCACAGCTGGATTACAAGGCATGATAAAGCACATTTTATCCCTGAAGAGTTATTGATAGAAACGATATCCATTTAATAATTTTTTTAACCTCTTTTGGAATGGGAACATTCTGCCCCTCTCTGGAACAGCCTCCTCAAGTGCTTTCTTGGGTATAAGACAGCCAAGATGATTTAATTGTGTATTTTTAAGCTGCAGTCACACACGGTGCCAAGCACCAGCCCATTGCCAGCACAGGCTGCTCTGAGCTGCCCCTTCCCTGTGGCCAGTGTCCTGCTGCAGGCTGCATCCCCCTCCCCGAGGGAGGAACACCAAGTAGGAAATTCTCCTTTGTGAGGATCAGGAGCCCAGTTCAGACAACAATGGGCAGGCTCAGGGGGTTAGAGCTGCTGATTGCTGTGGCACTGGGGCATCCACAGCCAGGGACATTCCTCTCTGCTGGGAATGGTTGGCATGGCATCAGTTAGACCTGGATATTCCCACTGGAATGCATTTGTATTGCAGCAGAGCTGGAAAATACAGAATTTCTTTTTCCACGGGCTCATTTCACATAATGACAAAGCAGTTACTGACTTCCACAAGAGCACATTTCACTGCAGTCACATGAGACCCTTTCAATCTTGCTCAGCCAGTTTCACTGCTTGCTGCTGCACTGTTCAGTTGAGTTTTACATTTTATTTTGCTAAGCAGCAGCTTTCTTAAATGCCAGGGAGAACATCTGTCTTCTCTCCATCACAAAGAGACACAAAGGCATCTGTCAACACGAGGCTGTGTCAGCCAAATGCCTGCTACATTTCATAGTCAAAAAGCTGCTTATCTTCAAGCTGTTTATTCAGTTTGGGGAAATACTCTGCACACAGAGCCCTTCTGAGAGCCCGTGCTAGGGTGGGGAATCAAGGTTACCTTTTTAATCCAGGAAAACACAAAGCTCTGATCTCCTGCTTCCTGAAAGCAGTAAAATACTGTGGCTCGAGCTGTGTTAATGATATCTGGCTTGTGCGTTAAAATAGAAACAATATACCACTGAGGTTAGGGTAGTTCTAGGTAGTTATAAAATACAGGATTTTTTTTGCTTTCAGAGGAAAAAAACTATTCAACACATTTAAAAAATAACATTTCTCAGGCTAAGCCTAAACCTTTGCTCTCATTGCCACACTGCAATATTCACTTACCTGGTTTTTTTGAGGGGGTGAAGTAGAGATGAAATTAGTGGGAAGAATTAACAATACTCACAGATCAAAGCAAGGGCTTTTCCTTTTCCTTTTTCCTTCCAAGGGACGAGTTCTTGGGCTCCTGCTAAGAAAACCCTACAGAAAATCTCAGCTTATCAACTTCCCCAGAAGAAAGTGTGGGTGACTTCAAACAGCACCACAGGGAACAAAGGCTTTTCTCCTGGTTTCCCTGACATACTTGGAGTGAAGTTGATGCAATTTTTACTCCTCACAGGCTCTGAGGAGTTCCTGGCCCTGTCCTGTTCCATGCCCTGACACAAACACACCTGCTCAGGAAACACAGCCCAAATCAGAGCTGCTAAAAATAAAGTCACCCTCTGCTATGAAGCCTTTCACCTTAATAGCAACCTTTTGTCACTTGTCTCTCCTTCCTAGTGGCTCTCATACCTCCCTCAGGAATTGGAAAATCAAGATTAAAAGAGGTCATTTATTAACCTGCAAGTCCCATTAATAAAGTAACAGCAATGACCAGCAGACCCAGTTCTTAAATGTAAGCAATATTCTCATTTTCCCCCTAGAACTCAGCACATTAATACACAGGTACATAATTCACCTTTTGCTGTGAGAAAGCCCCAAGGATACATCAGGAAAGTGTCAAGAGGAAAATAACATCTAAAAGCACTCCAGAAATTTTCTTTGTTGTGATCACGATGTGGCTGGCTGAACACAGGCTAAGAACAGGGCTCAGAATCACCAACCATAGAAAGGTAAAATGCACTTCAGCTTTTAAAGATGTTGCATAAATTGTCCTATTTCAGAGTTCTTTGTTGTGCTCCCCTCCTATGACAGCAAATTCAGCCTCCAGCTCCCTGGTCTGGGCAAAGTAATTAATGTCATTAAGTCAAACGTGGAGTTTTCAGGTGGGAAAATGAAGAAAAAACCAAGAATTGCAAAGCCACCATTTAAAACAATCCCAGGGCTTGTTTTAAAGATTTTCACCAGATTTCCTCACAATAGAAAATAATGCCTTGGTTGCTGCCAGGCTTACAAATGCAGGCTGTGAGTCAAGCTCTGACCTTTCAGGATGATGCAAAATCAGCAGCAGTAAATCAAACCATGACTTTGCTGACACGTCTGTACCTCTGACTGATTAATGCAACAAATAAACCATTTCTGCCTGGAAATGCAGGAAGAGGAGTGTGGGATTCTCCTCCTGCTCTGCCCTGTGGCAGCTGAGCTCTGGATGCAGTTTTGGTCCCACCAATTCTCACAGGAAATGTGAAAAACACTGGGGCAAAGGCTGAGGATCAAACTCAATCCAGACCCACCCATCAGAGCTCATTGAAGACCAAGTGAAGGCAGGAAATATTCTCTGTTTAGAGGAAAAGGTTGCTCCTTTTAGCACTGCCCCATGACAGATCCATTCTGTCCCTCTGGGACACATCCCCAAACAAATCACATGGATTTCCCTAAGAGAAATGTCCATTTTAGCAGCACAGCTAAATTAGCTCACACACCACTCTGGACTTTTGACACTTCTTTACACAATTCCCCAGCCATTCAAAAATTGGTTTTCTGCCTTTCTAATGCTAAAGAACAGATCCAGAGCATTGCTTTTATATTGCCTGCACAAATCTCCACTGCTGCGTGGCTGTTTGCCCTGCACAGACACCCAGGGACAGCAAACAGAGCAACATCAAAGTGCTGCAGTGCCTGCAAAGCTCTCTTGCCATCAGTTATTTGGGTTATAACTCATGTGATCAGTTCTAAAGGACCACTCACAACTGTGTTGTGCACTCCCAACACTCAGAAAATATTTCACTTGAATTTTTCAGGAGTGAAATTAAAATCAGGTTATTCTGAATAATGACATTTGGAGTTAATTCTGTTCTTGAGGCATTTAGCTTCACATTTTCAAGTCTTTTTGACATGGCCACAAAACAGATGGGTTCGTTTTGAAATTGAAGAAAAAAGAAAACAGATCCTTGGGAATTAGAGGAGCACAAAACAACAAAACCCCAGTGCTGGGAGAGCAGCAACATTTTGAGAGTTGAGAAAGCTGCAATTTACCCAGACTGGTGAAAAGCAAAGATTGTC
Source organism: Ploceus nigricollis (assembly GCA_013399945.1). Classification (NCBI taxonomy): domain Eukaryota; kingdom Metazoa; phylum Chordata; class Aves; order Passeriformes; family Ploceidae; genus Ploceus; species Ploceus nigricollis. The sequence continues at coordinate 156,971 of VXBC01007487.1, forward strand.
CCCTCAGGAAACCTCCACTGCTGAGCTCTGCATCCCCAGAGTGGGAATCAGCTCCAGCCCAACCTCAAAGCCAGGCAGTGCAAGGGCTCCCACGGGGGCTGGTGTTGGGGAGCACAGGGACTGCTCCCTGAGCTACAAAATCACAAGTGACCCTTCCAGAGCTGCATTTATTTATTCAGCTCCTGGCTGGGGAGTCTGCTCAACTGTGGCTTTAATTGCTCTGTAGGTACAAACTCAGAACAACATTCCTGCCCTCCCTGAGAGCACCGGAGGAGCTGGGTGACAAGGGACAAATAGCACTTCATTTCTGCCACAGAGGAGCTGAGAGCTGGCTGGGTGACCTGTGCTGCTGGGACCCTTTGAAGCCTCACAGCCACAGCTCCCTGCAGTTCCACAAAAGTCTGGAAACCCCACAAGAGTGTGGGGGCCCCCAAAAGAAAAAAAAATGGTGCTGAGCCTCAGGAGAACTCCCCAGAGACAAACCCTGGGCAGAAGAAGGGATGTGCCGAGGCTGTCAGCAGCCAGGGGATGGACTGGAGCTCCCCAAACCAGTGACAGCACCTGTGCTGGGAAAGCTCCAAACTGCGGCAGCCCTGGCTCCACCCAGCTGCTTTTCCTGCCTCTCCTCCAGGTTCCTCCTCTTCTGCCCCTCCACATCTCCCATCTAGAGCTGGAACAAGGGAGGGGAGGAAACATTAACGTGGAAGGACAAAAGAATTGCTGGAGTTCACTACAGCAGAGATGTGGGGCAGTGGGTGAGGCTTTCAAAGGATTTTTCAGCTCATTTGCTCTTCTCTCATAATGGAAGTTTTGTACTTTTTTTTTTAGTGAAAAGTTTAACTGGGGAAAAGAGCCAATGACAACACTGGGAAAGGTTTGTGAAACACAAAAATATCAGTAACACCACGGTAGAGCCCAACAAATTACAGGTCATGGCAACTTATTTACACTTTGTACGGAGTTCATGAACACTGCTCTGTAGCTCACTCAGGAAGTGAACAAACCCCTTTTTTTCTCTCCTCTGGAGTATATTTACAATATATGATCAGGATTAAGAAATGCTTGTAAATTAAGAACTATTATTTTTAAAAACCCAAGCCCAGTTCTTACTTGCTTCTTCATTCTGTTCCATTACCAAAGTCAAGGCACACCAAATGAATCCAGAGCTTTGGCTCCTGGGGACAGAGCCTGGAGTGCCAGTGCAGGCCTGGGAGGACACAGCCACCATTCCCTGCCCCCTCAGCCTGGCTGCTGAGCTCTTTGACCCCAGCTCCAGCTGAGAGTGGATCTGAATCCCTCTGGGACCACTGACTGAGACAAAGCCAAGCTCCTGGCACTGGGGTGGGGAACAAACATCATGAGCCTCAAAACCAGAAACTCCTTTTAATAAAGAGCATTCAAATAACATTTCCCTTCCTGTTGTTTGTTTTCCACCAGAACAGCAAAGCTCTTTGGTGACTCCTCTCTACTTCAGCTGATTTGTTCCACAAAGCCCAATGCCCATCCTGGACATTGCCCAGAACACACCTGCAGGGAAGAGCCAAACTGAAACAGGGAGCAGTCAGAAGTGAAGAGCAGATTTATTTAATCCTCTTTCACACACAGAACTTTTAAAAATACATGCCTAGGGTAAGATTGTCTTTACATTTGACATCAGACTTCTCTCAGAACTTTGAAACCCAGTTTAAAACATCCAAGAGCATCCCAAGCTGGGCATCCAAAAACTGGGGCCAATGAATTCCAGTAACCACTCCTGGAGCAGCTGTCCAAGTTCAGCTGCAGGGCAGCAGCAGTGTTAGAGGGGAGGCAGAGCTGCAGCACCCCCAGAATCTGCATTATTTCCTCCCTTGCCCAGCTGCCTCCACTGAGCTTGGTCTGCCCAGCCCTCCCTGCAGAGTCTCCCCTGAAGCAGCTCAGACACCCAGGGCTTTCCTGGCCTCACACAGCCCAGGGAGCTCTGCCTGCAGCACCTTCCCATGGCTGTGGCAGTCACAGAGAGGACAAAGGTGCTTTAAATAGCAGTGTTTCCAAAAAGCCCAGTAATTAATGACATTAAACTCCAAGCTGTGACACCTTGGCTTAGAGAATGTCTGAATTCACCTACAGCTAAAGGAACAGAATAATTTGAAGCAGAGCTTTGGTCATACTCTGAAACATGCTGTGCTGCACGTCCCCATGTCCTGAGTGTCAGCCCCCCTGACACCCCAGTGACATTTCAGTCCCATTCTTCTCCAGTATCTCACATCAACAGGTATTTTGTTATTCTCTGCTCCCACAGGACTTTTAGGAATTGCTATCTTGAAGTTATCTCACTGAATCTCTTAATGACATTTCCAAATACCATCCACAGGAAAAGGAATGAGCAGATCCCATCATGGCTGGAAATGAAACCAGGATCTGTCCAGGCACAGGGCAGAGCTGGGACCTGCTCCATCCCTGCCCTGCAAACCAGGGCTAAAAAACCCCTGGCTTAAGTTTGTAGTGTTGCTAAACTCAACTGAGCTCATAGGGCAGAATTTACAGCTCAGTCATCCCAACTACTGCCCAAGCAAAAATCACAAATAGTGGCCAAATGCATGCAAGAGACATGCAACAGCAAATGTTTTAATTAGAGGAAAATTGCCTTTGTGCAACCAAATAATTGTGGTGTTATCACATTCACACCACCTGCATCTCAGTGTCCCCAGCTTGGTGCCAAAAATGAGAAATCACTGGGATACAGCAACAGGATCTATCCACTGGCTGGGACCTGAGTGAGAGTTTTTTGTTAAAATTGATAAGGTAATTTAGAAAATAAAGGACCCAAGGGAAACTCAACAGCAACTTTAGGAAGGTAAGATTAATTTTTAAAAAATCAGAAGAAGTGGAAAGAGATGCAGAAGAGATACAGAACCTTTTTTAAAGAACTTTGGCCTAATCTGAAAATTACTTTAATTCGTAATAGTGCCAGATTCTGACATCTCTGGAAGAAAGGCCATGGCCTGGGGCAGCCCTGACCCCAGCTCCCTTTGAGTTTTGCTTTAAATGCCACCACAGAGGCTCTCCCTGCTCAGGCAGAGCCCCCAGGCAGAGCCACCCCAAAGGCTCTGCTGCAGAGCTCTGCCAGAGCTGCTGCTGCCCGAGCCCAGGGATGCTGTGCCCTGCACCACCAGCCCAGCCCTGAGAGCTGCCCAGGAGCAGCCTGGGCCCATGACCTGCACACACATTCCTGCCATGGCCAGCGTTCCTGCCCTGCCTGCTCAGCAGCTGCCCAGGCAGGTCCTGCTGCAGGGACAGGGACAGGGACAGGGACAGGGACAGTGACAGGGACAGGGACGTGGCCAAGGGCTGCTGGCCAGGCAGGAAACAGCTGCACAGCTGTCCCCTCCCCCCCAGGCCTTCCTGCTGCCACCAGTGCCTTTGGGGACACCCTGCTCTGCCCAGGGCTGCTCCTCACCCAGCCAGGCAGCCCCGCTGAGCTGTGCTGGGCAGGGAGCTCTGCGAGGCACCTGAGGGCACAGCGCTGCAGAGCCACTGCCCTGCCCAGCAGGGGGAAAAGACTGAGAGACGCCTTTTGTTTGCACTGCTTCCAAAATAACACTGGAAAACCATGCTCAGACCTCTTCCTCCCCTCATCTGCTCCCTTCTCCACACCAGGAGGGAATGAAGCCTGATTTTCAGCAGCAGAACCCCTACAAAGGGCTGATTACAATGATGTCATTCATAAACAGCTGGAGTATAAACATGGATCTCCCCTTTGAAGTCCCATTGGCAATTGCAGCAATTCAAAAGGCTAAAATGTGGATCCTGGGAATGGCAGGGCAGGCTCAAGGAATGAAACCCCCTCATCCCTCCCCCCTCACACACAGAAAACCTCAGAGCAGAGCTGGCAGTTCTAGAAGCAAAGGCAGGAGCCCTGTTTAGAAAGCAGCAGTTCCAAGGGGGTGCTGGTGATGTCATGGCATTTAAACATTGCCTGAGTCACACGTTCCTGAGGAAGTGGCAACACCTACGGAATTACTGGATAAAAGTCAGCCTTGGAAGCACAAAATGAAAACAAAAACACTCCCAGACAAAGCAAAAACCTCAAGGAAAACCGTGCCTGCTTTAGAGAATCTCTCCCTGCCCATCTGGGGGAAGTCTGGCACGGAATGGAGATGAAGGTGGGGGACACTGAGAGCCCTCCTGCAGGCACTGGGGATGTGGGGAGAGAAGGAAGGGAAAAGAAAGAGGAAAGAAAGGACACCAAAACCCACCCAAACACAGAGCTGAAATGCTTTTAGAGCACAGACATGGAAGCTTCCCTCCTTCCCTCCCAGTGAGGAAACAATTCCAGCAGCTCTGCTCCAGGCAGCTTTAGCCTGCACTGGTCTCACCTGGGAAGCAAAACCATCCCAGCAATGAGACTCCAGCCTGCATTTCACATGCCTTGAACCTTGCAGTGCAGGATGCACCAGTGCAGCTCCTGAGAGATGAGTGAGGAGCATCAGAAGCCCATGAAGACCATTAGACCAGGAGAGAAATGAAGGCAAAAAGCTACAGCTCTCCAGCTGAATGTCTCCCCTTTCCTGCTTCCACAGTGCAGAGCAGAGTTTCACCAACAAATCAGGCAGTGAATCATCCTGCTGAGATCTTGCACAAGTCAAGTGTCCCAGGGCCAAGGCTGCAGTTCCACACGAGCCTGAATTTTTGCATGCTCAGACTACTGAAGCAGCAACCCACAGCCAAGGAATGTAAGAACAGAAAGGAACTGGATGGAGAGGAGGGAAATTACAAGGAATCATTTTTGAAAACTCTTTGATTTGGCTTTTGATTTGGAGCAGCACAGCACTGTACAGCTGCTCCTGTTCTTTCCTGTTAGCTCACTACAATATTTTGTTAAGAAGCAATTTGACATTTTTTACATTTAAAATGAAAGACACGTGTGCATGTGACCTTCACTGCAGAGACAAAGCCCATTGTGCTTCCTATCAATGTCCTGCACAAACATCCATGCAGGAGCAGGAGGAAACAGGCATTTAGGGAGGTGGATGGAAGGACTGGAGCTCCCTGCCAGCCAGGAAACACAACCCAGGCTGTTTTTAGAACTCCTGATTGTCCTTTTCTCCCTAAGCCCAAGGAGCTGCAATGGCAAGGGAGCTCTGGCTTGATTAAGCAGAAAGAACTGTGCTGGTTAAATTCTGACAAATAACTGCTGGGTTCTGAAAATCCATCCTAAACAATTCCACTGCATTTGAGAAAGTGCTGTGGTTCAGTCACAACAGGCTGATAATGTAATTAGTGAGGCTGCAATTAGAGCTTGAAGTTAAATACAGCTGGAGCAGTCACCTGCGTCCTCATCCTGGGGTGAGATCACCTGGGCTGGGACATGAGGTGAGAAAATGCTGCCCTAAGCCATGGCAGAGCTGAAGGTGCTTCAAGCACACCACTGCCACTCCAGCTCAGAGCTGGTAATTCTTCTGGAGGAGCTTCAGCCTGGTTCAAACAATCCCCAGGTGACTCATTCCAGGGACTCCTTTCTTTCCAGGCTGGGCTGGTGGAAGGAGGAGGATTGCTGGCTGTCAGTGCTGGCCTGAAGAAGAAGGGGCTGCAGAGGAGCACGAGCCACAGCCTGGTTACTGAGCCTCCAACATGGCAACAAAACAACAGCTCTGACCCAGGATAACTGAGAATAAAGCTCAGGGAGATTCCTGATAGTTTGTCAGTAAAAGTAAAATGAGAGGAAAAAAGTCAATAAACTGTTATTATTAACAGTATATAATTAACTGGGTATTTTTACTCCCAAACCTGCCAAGTGCTGCACAGGTAAGAAAATGAACTTTCCAGAAATGATTACACTGGAAAGCTGAAGAGGCAACAGAGAGGGCAGGTCCAGATGAATTTCAAACCTCAAGCATGGCCTGTGTGGTGTTTCTGGGCTCTGGAGAAGGCCCAGGCAGCTGCAAGGGAAGGAGAGCTGGACATGGGGCAGGTAGGCAGGAATTCATGGGTTAGGAATTTACACCCTGGCACAGTCCAAAGTCCTCCTGGTGTAGTATTCCTGCCTTTTCTAACAGTTAATCCAGGTGCTCTGCAAGAGCAAAGGTGCACAGCAGCCTCTGGGAGGAAAGTTTCATTCTGGCAGGATATGCATGAGCACATCAGCTGCACTGAAAATGAAATAAATAAAAAGAAAATGAGGAATTAATGAAGCCAAATGGTAACAGGCTGGAGACATCTTCCAGACTCTGTTCCTTGTGAAGTCACCTAAAATTTCCCATGTTGCAAATTCTTCTTTAATGGCTCTCTTTGGAGTATAAACACTTACTTGTTTCTAAGGAAAGCCTTGCATTGTTATTTCAAGAAGAAATTCAAAATCTGGCAGTAAAATCCCACCACTGAGCTGCTCCTGCTCTCCTTCCCTGTGTGCACCCTGAATGACAAGTCCCAGAGCAGCAACCCCTGAGCCAGGGACACCAGGAGTGGCCTGGAGCACGTGGAAGGAGCAGACAGGCTGGGGCTGTGCCAGCTTGGAATGGATTTTCTTCTGCAAGAATGTCAGCAATCCTTCCTATTCCCACAGGAATGGAGAGCTGGGACTCGCCTGGAACTCTGAAAATTGGGTTCTGCTTTGAACTATATAAAAATAAACTCATGGATCCAGAGAGAGGCAGAGAGTCCTTGATCACCAGCAGTGACCTCACCCATCCTGGCCTCGATGAGAATCCTGCACTGCAAAGTCTGTTCCCAAAAAACATCTCAGAATCTCACTGGTTTTATGGTGTGGCTGGGAAAAGGGGAAGAAACTCAAGGGGAAATTGGGAGCTGGGTGAGTTCTTCGTGGCCCAGCACAGTCCCAGAGCAGTGGTGAGCTTGAAGGGCTGGAGGAACCCTTGGCCTTGATGGTTTAAAGGGTCTTTTCCAACCAAATGCTTCTCTGATTCCATCACCAAGGCCAGCTATGCAAGTTATCAGATATCCAGGAAGAACTGGTTCACTAGGAGGGAGAAACAAGTGTTAGCCCCTGGTTCCACAGAGCAAAGCTCAGAAATAAAACCCATTCCAGTGAGTTTTCTAAATAAGAGTGCAAGTGAAAAACTAAAATAAAGTGCTTACAGATGGCAGTCACTCAATTCTGCAAACACTTCTGTTGCAGCTGTTTAAGGTGAGCAGCCAGAATTTATACAAAGAAACAAGATTAGAGTCACACAGTCTGAAGGGGTTGGAAAGGATCTTTGAGATGATCCAGAGCCACCCCCTGCCATGGGCAGGGACAGGCAGAAAGTGGGAGAAGAGTATCAAAGATGACAAAATGGGAATTTTAGTTTGCCTCACTGGGCTTCTCTGAGGACACAGGAAGGGGAAACGTTTTCCCAAGCTCAAACTCCACGATTTGAAGGCCTGGAACAGTCACTGCAGTTTCCTTTGTTGTGCCAGAACACCTCCAGTGCTGCTGCCTTCGACTGAAGCAGAATCTCCTGGGAGCCACCCTGGGAGTGGAACTCCTGTGGGTCCTTCTCAACCAACCTGTCTGGGCCATCATCAACCTTCCTCCCTGGATCTCAGTGTGATTTGCACATTTGAGCCTTCCTCCCTTCCACATCCCAGTGCTGGAGGCTTCAGACTCAGAGCAGCCCCTTTGGGAAGGGCTCTGGCCATGGCTGGGCTGGCACCAGGACAGTCCCAGCTGTCCCTGAGGGAAATCCACCCATGGTGCAGGGCTCCAGGGAGGAGAGCTCCCACAGAGTCTCACACTCCTCACTCTGGTGGATGTGGTTCACAAATCCTCAGCCCCAGCCAGCAGAACACACTGCAGGGGTGACGGTGAAGCAAAATCCCAGCTGGCACAAGTGGGAAATCACAACAGAAGCTGTCATTCATTCCATCAGTTTCTTTAATGCTCAAGTACAAAAGTGGTGTCAGAGCTCTCCACTGAGATCTTCTAACAGAATTAAATGTCCCCAGATGAGGCATGGGGGTGCCACAGCTGCAGGCTGCCATTAAATGCCAGTATATTCCTGTTAGACAACAGAAGAATGTGAGCAGGATCCTCTGAGGATGCTCACTCCCTCTTCCCAGCAGGTTTGGTTCACACCTGGAAAGCCCTGGCTGGGCTCTCCAGGTTCTTCACTGCTTACTGTTTAAATTTACTGCTTCAAAGGAATCATAAATAGCATTTTATGAACTGCTGACTGGCACCAATGGAGAAAATTCAGTATTTTTCTCTTCACTGCTGCCGTGGTGGAAGAGCTCCTGGCAGCACAAATAACATTAAAATCCCAGCTCCTCCATGAGGGAAGGGAAAGTTCAGCTTGTCCCATTGAACAGCAAGCACTGGAGCTGGGCTCTGTGCAGAAATCCTGCATTAAGTGCATGCAAGGCAGCAAATAAATGTGTTTATCTGCTCTTAGTATTTGAATGTACATTCATTCATTCATTGGAATGGATTCTCACTCAGTGAATGCCCAGAAATTCAGTAAAAGCAGAAATTTACAGCAGCCTGCTTCAGAGAATCCCTCCCTGCTAATCCGGGGGAAGTCTGCCACTGGGGATGGGGATGGAGATGGAATGGGGATGGAGATGAAGGTGGGGTCACTGAGAGCCCTCCTGCAGGGAGCCTGCAGCACTGGGGATGTGGGGAGGGGAAAGGAAAGAGGAAAAAGAGGAAAGAGGAAAGAGGAAAGAGGAAAGGAAAGGAAAGGACACCAAAACCCAGAGCTCCAATGCTTTCAGAGCACAGACATGGAAGCTTCCCTCCTTCCTTTCCAGTGGGGAAACAATCCCAGCAGCTCTGCTGGAAGAAGAACAGTTCTGGTCCACGAGGAGAACGAAAACAACATTTTAGTCAGAGAAGAGAGGATATTCCAAGGCAGAGTGAAGAGTTTCTGCACATCAGGGCCATCAGGGGAGC
>VXBC01007487.1:165859-214651 GCA_013399945.1 Ploceus nigricollis
AAGGAAAATGAAGGAAAGGAAAATGAAGGAAAGGAAAGGACACCAAAACCCAGAGCTCCAATGCTTTCAGAGCACAGACATGGAAGCTTCCCTCATTCCTTTCCAGTGGGGAAACAATCCCAGCAGCTCTGCTGGAAGAACAATTCTGGTCCATGAGGAGAACGAAAACAACATCTTAGTCAGACAAGAGAGGATATTCCAAGGCAGAGTGAAGAGTTTCTGCACATCAGGGCCATCAGGGGAGCACATGGCCAGGAAAGAGCCCAGCCTGGGAGAGCTGGTGGCACTGCAGTGCCAGAGGTGAGGACACATGGCACTAACCCTGAGCCCGAACCCTTCCTGCTCCCCTGCACAGACACCTCCCAGGCAGAGCTTCAGGTACTCCAAACAGTTATCAATGTTTACCAGGCTCAGAAAGATGTGCAGCTTTCAAGTCTTAGATAACCCCAAACTGCAGAGCCATTTACACTCCATGGTCAGCAGCTCCCAAAGATAAAAAAGCAGATTATTCCCTTTAAACTCTCCTGGCACCAACTCGTGGCTCCAGCTGGACTATGGCATGGCTGAAAACATGCCTGCAAAGTCATGGTGTATTTTAACTGCTTTAAAAATGCACATTTCAGGGTTTCAGTCTTCAGTGCCTGACCAACAAGAGGTGATTTGCTCTGATTACCAGCTCTGATTTCTAAAATATATTGCATTCATATATATTTTTATATTACACTTAAGTTACCTAAACTAGGCATTCCCCTAGGTAAGAAGTCATGTAAATATAATGATTATGATATAAATAAATAGAAATAATGGCTATTTTAGACAATAATGGCTATTTTAGACAATAATGGCTATTTTAGACACTTGGTGCAAACCTCAGCAGGTTTCAATAAATCTTCTTTTTTGATCAGAAGATGGGAGTTGCATATTCTTGACCTGACTGAACTTGTTCTGATGAGAGGGAAGCTGGGAAATTCTCTACAAAAAAAATCTTCAGAGCTTATGTTAAGGAAGGAACTAAAATAATTGGACTGACCAACTAATTTTCATAATATATCTGGGAAATAGAGGCTGCTTGGCAGATAAAGTGATTTGCATTCTTTCTAAGTGAGTTAACTCGTAAACCCCACAATATAAAGCTATGAAAGGGATTTCAAATTTCCTCCTAAAACCTATTCCAAGTTAAGACCAATAGATTCACTTTCAATTTTGCAGTAAAATGTACTTTGAGATTTTAAAACTCCATTTTTCTCAAGCTATTTTTTTAAACTCAAGCATTCTCAAACTTCTGTTTTTGCTTATGAAGCCACTTGAAAAAATTCAATGAAGCAAAAAGGAAAGGAGAATTGCTCTTTTTGAACACCTGCAAGGTTCTGCATGACCACACCCAAGAACAGCAAAGTCAGAGAACAAATTTCTCATTTCATTGAAGCATTTCCCCACAGGTTTCTGACTGAATCAATGACCCACCACCTCCTAAAGCAATTTTTTACCATATACCAGAGCCTTCTCTGAGCTTCAGGGGAGCCTGATCATGATATAAATGCATTTGGGTCTTTCCTGGGCAAAAATCAGTCAAACCACTTTGTTTCCATGGCATGAAAAGATGGGATCTTCACAGGGAATAACAACTCCATGGACACATCCAGAACAACTGCACCTGAAATTCATCTGTGCAAATAATTCCTGTGGTGCAGGCAGCAGGTTCAGGTCCTTACCCACTCCTCCCCACCTTTAAACATTAAATTTAACTCCCAAGAGCAGAAATGCTCAATCTTCACAAATTCCAACTAAAGTGCCCCAAATCTGAGAGAGATGAAAAAAGCCATTCAGAAATGCTGCTTGGACATGGCCACTGAGAGGCAAAATAAAACCTGGCCCAAACAAACCACCCAAAGTTACTTCAGCAGCATTTTTTACATGTAAGCCATATTTAGAAGCTTTAAAAAAAACCCACAAAAAAAAAAGAGAGACCAGGTTTGAACATAAGCACATTGCTGCAGTTATTTACACAATAAAAATGAAAACATGGTGAGTTCTGTCCATAAGGGACTGCTTTTTCAGTGAAGTTATTCATGGCAAAACGTGGGCTCTGTTTGTTTGTCTTTCCAGCAGGCAGGAGGGGTAAGCAATCATTAACTCCTCAAAGCAGAGATAAAAGGCAGGGCTGCACTCCAGAGCATCCTCCTCCTCCTCAGCACCTGATTTCAAATTGTTTCATCATCACTCATGTCCCAGATCTGCAACAAAAAAAGGAATTTTAGCTTGTGCAGTTGAAATATGCTCTTAAAACACTCTTAAAATTCACATTGCTGCTTAAAAGCAATAATAAATAGCATTTTATGAACTGCTGACTGGCACCAATGGAGCATTACAGAAAATTCAGTGTTTTTCTCTTCTGTTAACAACCATACACCAACAATTATTTGTCATCTTGGGGGTATTTTTAACATCTACTTTTCAGCATTTGTCACTTTGGCTATTTGGTATGTATTATCATTTATAGAAAATAAATCAATTTAGTTATTTGCTATTTATTGTCATTTACAGAAAATAAATCAACTTGGCTATTTGCTATTTATTATCATTTACAGTAAGGCTCAGATCAAACCCCACACATTTTGGGTTGGTTTGCTGACTTATTGGCACACACTTCATGTGAGTAATCACTTCTAATAAACAGCTTATTTTACTAAACACTGCAGAAAAATTTCTAGACATTCACAAAGAATTAATTGGTCATTTTACACTTAGATATTAGATCTCAAAACAGCATCTTAAGGACAAGAAGTTATGTGGAAATTTGTACCTTTCTACTGCTTAAAAAGGAATTAAACTATACTTTTTTTTTCTGCTGTATAACATAATTGTACTTTTACTTTCTGACTTGCCCTTGGCCAGTAAATGGTTATAGAGGGGGAAAAGTGAATATTTTCACAGAATATCCAGGTGTCCTTGTGAGCACACTGAGGTGCAGTGGTGGAAATTCACACCAGGGATTTGCAGAGCTGTTTGGGGGAAGAACATATTCTCATTATATCCTCCAAGCTTTTTCTTCCTGAGAAACAGGGATGCTCCTAAAACACTTTTGCTGATATTTTAGAGGTTTAGCTCATGGCACAGACCCTCTTTGCACCTGGCAGGGTTTAAGCTCAGGACTAACACGGGTACTGAGCCTCGAGCTGGGTTTAATACCAACACCAAGTTTATAATACATAAAACTGCATCTGTGACTGGGAGCATTTCAAACTTGCCTGAATTATCTGCAACACTTGTGGAGTGCTGCAGATGGCACATGACAAGTGGTTTGGAGGAGAAGCACAAAAATGCCATTTTCCAGAGCAGACAGCCCCCAGAAATCCCCGCTGGCCAAAGGAGCAGCAGCATTTCTGTGTCCCAGGGGAAATAAAACTCAGTTCCTCTCCTCCAAAACACAACTTGTGTGTTGGCATCAAGTGGCCAGCTGAGTTTTTCTCTCATTTTACATCCTGGCCACTAAAATCTATCAAACCCCCCTGGCAGCAGAGCATGAGCAGTTATTTAGGCTGTAAATTCTTCGGGGCACAAAGCAGTGTTTTACATGCACACAGTGCCTGGGACAATGGGGCACTGTTCTCACTGCAGTGGGTAGACAAATAAAAAACACAAATAACCCCTTTTCTAGACAGGCAACAATGCCTATTGACCTATAGCTTTAATAAACCCTCAGAGGGAAAAAAACGGACTACTTCTGGAATTTAAAAACGTTCTGAAAAAAGCTCTCCCAATCCAACCTAGGGAAAGGCATAAAATCAAACATTTCTCTGCAGTGCTACGAGCTGTGTAAAAGGAAAACTGTGAATGGCAAGGTTTTCTCTGTTCCTAGAAGAGACACAAAATGGTGGTGTAAATCCTTATGGAAAATCCTGAGGAACAGTTTGTTTACAAAAGGAAAAAAAGAGTTTTCATCCTGCCCTAGATGAGCAGCTCGGAGCGTGCCAAGGCAAACACAAATGTCCAGCTCGCCAGTCAGGGTCAAGGATGTGGAAAATAAATACAAAAAATAAAATCTTTAAATAGAGTTTAGGCTATGATTCAAGCCAGAGAAAAGCAGAAATCCCAAGTTCAGACAGTGCCCCTGGCCCAGAGAATGAAAACAAAGCCCACAGACTGCAGCCCTGACAAGGAAACTCTCTCCTATCTAAAGCTCAGCTCTCTTCGAGGAGGCTTTGAACAAAAAGGAGACTTTTAACAAAAAATATTCCCAAAAACATTGACAATGAGGTTCCCAGGTATTTAACCAACACTCAAACATCCTGGATTGAGGAGGATGATTTTTAAATGTTTGAAAGTATTTTCCTTCCAGGAGAACAGAGTTTTATAAGCCTTTATCTTCATGCAATCTCAGAGCAGTCAGAAGCATTAAACCATAGAATGGCTTGGGCTGAAAGGGACTTAAAGCTCATTTTATTCCATGGGCAGGGACACCTTCGACTACCCCAAACTGCTCCAACCCAAATCCAACTTGGCCTTGGACACTTCCAAAATTCCAGCACAGCATTTTGTGTCCAATTTACAAAGGTTTAGAAAGAACAAGGCAGTGGTATCTTAACAAAGTACACGCAGAGGGAAGAGGAAAACACAAAACAAAAGAGAAAAATTCAATACAGAAGTTAACAATTGCAAATTAATGTCAAGAAAACAAGCTCCATGGGACTGTGCAAAGGAAGTTGTGTGAAACACTGACAGCTAAATAATCACAGGCTCCTGACTGAGATCAATAGAGGTTTTCAAAAAATGATGTGTAAACTTTAAGAGATGATGACTGTGCAAACTCTGGGGGTGATTTCAAAAGAGTGAACCTTTTAAGAGAGGAAATAAAATACAGAGAGCCAAGAAAGACAATGTGTGAAATGACTGTCAGGAGAGTCTGCTTTCCAAACCAAGCTGTGAATTTGGATTTTTTCACATCTCCCATGTCCTGCAGCACACCTGGGTGAGGCAAACCTCCAGCTCCCAAACACAGCTGGAGTGATAGACAGAACTGAGAGGATGAGAAGATAATGAAGGGGCTGCCAGCCCCAGCCCAGCCTGCACAAACCTGGGCAGATGATCTGCAGGCACCTGCTCCTTCCAATACCTGCTTTTCCACTCAAACTTCTTTGGAGAGCTTCTGAAATTTCACATGGAAATTACAGCTATTCAGGAGAAGGGAAGGATTCCCACACTTGTTTTCTTGCAAGTCCAACTATTATTTTCATCAATAATAGGAAGAATATGGGGGGAGAGAAACCACAAATTCCACTGATTGATTTTCCACAGCTCCAGACTGCACTTTCAATAAATCCAGTGGAATTGGGAGTCTTGCATTTCCTCCCTAGCACAGGAACACCTGGTGCCTGCAAAGTGAACTTCCACCACAGCAGCTCCAAAGCTGGTGTCACCCAGCCAGGCTTTGCCTCTTTAAAGGAACAGCTGTGATTCAAGCAGATAACAACTGTTATCTTCTAAATAAACTTGCAAGAATAGAAGTGCACCTTGAGGGCATTCTGAGAAGGTTCTTGCCTCCAAACTGCCAACCAACCAACCAAGCCCCACATGTGTTGTTTGCTACACACAAGTGAGGTTAATTTACAGACACATGGACCAAAACATGCTGCCCAGGAGGACCTGGAGGAGATTTTTGATGCAAACCACAGGGTTTGCTGTGTTATGAATGCTTTACAGATGGTGAGGAGTAAAGAGTAAAATTCTGAAGGCTGAAAATGAAATGTGCCATCAATCAGCACAGCTGAGCATCACATGAGAACAGGGCTTCACAGAGCAATCATCAAATCTCAGTCTATGATTTAGAAACAATCAGGATTTTAATGAAAAGAGAACACATCCAAGCAACTTTTTGCTATTTTACAGCAATAAAATGTGAGTTTTTTTGATAGATAAGAGGTAAATCATGTTCTAGCTCTGTGCTTTACCACAGAGAGGATACATCAGGATTCTGGGCAGCCTAAATCACTTCAGAGTGTGGGTATGTGGCTGCATGTGCTGAGGTGACCTGGCCAGAGCAGAGCAGGCTGCACCACCCCCTGTGGGAGCTGCTCCACCCCCGCCTGCATCTCAGGAACAGCACCAAAAACCCAACTGCACCTTGAGATTCATGAAATCCCTGCAGGTGCCAGCCTGCAGCCTGAGACAGACTGAGGGCAATCACACAGGTCAGCACCTCCCTCCAGCTCTCTGCCCCTGCACAGTGAGCACTTCCCTCATCTCCCCCAAGCCCAGCACACTCTGAGTTCTCCACACTCAACAATTCCCTCCCCATCTCCCCTTCCCACAGGAACAAAGCCCCAGGTGAGCCCCCAAGGGGAGCAGTGCTCTGCACTAAGGCTGATTTTGCTTTGCTCAGAGCCTGCTCAGGGCACTCCTCACTGTCCAAGATCCACGAATATATATATAAAAATAATAATAAATAGGAATGCATATAATAATAAATAATAGGAAGAATGAGGAGGGGGGGAAAGCCCCCAATTCCCACTGATTGATTTTCCACAGCTCCAGACTGCACTTTCAATAAATCCAGTGGAATTGGGAGTCTTGCATTTCCTCCCTAGCACAGGAACACCTGGTGCCTGCAAAGTGAACTTCCACCACAGCAGCTCCAAAGCTGGTGTCACCCAGCCAGGCTTTATTATGCTCCCATTTTATGACTTCTCCTCTGGCTGCCTGCAGCTGCAGAATGCACTCCACCAAGGATGCACTTGTGCTCCCAGTGCAAGACCTTCCTACAGCCATTCCCCCAATTTTTTGTCAAAAGTACCTTCTAACTTCCTCTAATTCAACTCTACTCACAATCAGGCCATAATCTCAATAATCAACTATCAGATATTTTGTCCTTCAGCTGACACATCAATTCCAAACTTAAACATACAGAAATTAATCTAAAAAGCAAATCAAATCCAAGGCTTATAAAAACTGCATTTCTTTCTTCAAGCTGCTTTATTAAAGCAGCAGGTGCAGAAAAGGGTGGATAATTTCTCCAGATCCCTATCCCAGCTGGCTGACAAACCCCTGGCATCCCTTGCACCTCCACAAATTCTCTTTTTCTGTGTCTGCCCCCACAGCCTTCCCTTCACTATCCTGCAATAAAATCAAGTCCATCAGCCTTGTACCTTTTTTTTTGGTTTTTTCAGTGCTGTTGGCCCTGGCTGCTGCTTGTTCTGGCCTTCCAGCCTTTCCAAAATTCTGTATTTTCAGCCCACAGCCACAGCTTGCAAGGTCAGGGTGATGGGGCATTCTCATTTTAATCTCAACAAACAGCAACTCTTCTACAAGCTCCTCTTGTATTAAATTTTTTAAAATACATGTACAGCACTTAAAAGCACAGAAGGGTTTGGGCTGGAAGGGACCTTAAAGCCCAAACATCTTGTAGAACTGGTATCTGGAGGGCTTTGAAAGCTGTTTTTAAGAACAAAACAGAAAAAGGCAAGTAAACAGCACAGAAAATATTTATTTACAAATAAAGCTTTAGCTAGAAAGTCTTTTTACTGTCTCCAGTTCCAAGCAGATATACAAGCAGCAGCAGCAAGCACTAATGAGTCTCTCCTGGGTTTGGAGCAGTTTTCCCAGGTATTCATAGAAAATGACATGAAAACATTCACAAAAAGGATTTTTTTTGGTCACCACTAACAATTAATGAAACAATACAAAAAAAAGAAACAAACAAAAATGCACACGAGGGTTTTACTGGTATAAAAATGCCCCAGACAGATTTCCTTCCATTGTTCCTTGTTTTATGAGGGAAGAAAAGTCCCAAAGCACAGCAGCAGCAAACACAACCCAATTTCTCTCCTGTCTTTGAGCTGAAAAGGGCATTTTTCAGCACTGGAGCTGCTGCAAAGTCTCTCAGAGGAGACTTTCTACTACCAAGCCTTGTCTTCAGGCCCTTAAAAACTGCAAACAAGTGGGAAAATAAATAAACACACCCCCAGGCACGTTTGATGATGCCATTATTCTGTTTTGTGTGGGATTTTCAACTTCACTTTACTACCACCAACAGGCAGCTGTTCAAGGAGAATGTGTGTTTGAAGGAAGCCACAATTAATGGAAATTCTGTCACAGAATGATTAAATCTGATAGAAAGCCTTTGACTGGAATGAAAATAAAACATTGTAGTATTTAATAGTGTATATTTGAATTCTTCTATCACCTTCCCCCTTTGATGAGCCCAGGTTTTACATTAAAAATAAAACTGTAAGTTTATATCATCATATTTATAAGTCCTGCAAAAAATGGATAGTACAGATATAAAGGCAAATTTACTTTCAAGGCTTGTACAGGAAACGTGGATTGGATTCATAAATGGATCTCAGAATAATGAAACCATTTCTACACCTGAGTCTGTGCCACTCCAACTGCCCAGGCTTTCTTTGTTTTGCTCTAAATCCAGAATTTTCCATGTCCCACTGTGTCTTTTTAACTCCCAGGTGATGCAGAACTGCTGTCAGAGGCCTCTAAATGAGCTTTCAGGTCATAAAAATCAAACATTTGGTAGTTACTGATTAAAAACGAGCAGCAGATAAACTCCACAAATGAACTGCAGGAATAAACAATCCAGAAATAATGAAGAGATTATAAAAGATGGGGCTTAGGGGACACTCAGTGCTCTGAGGGGCACAGAATCCCTGAGCTCCAGGACTCCTCTGGAAATCATTTTTGTCCACCCTTCACCCCAAGCAGGGCCCACAGCCTCAGGGTGTTCAGCTCCCGTCACAGAATCACCCCAAATTCCACAATGGTTTGGCCAGTCTTGAGTTTTAAACAATTCTGAGATTGCACAGAACTCTGCTTCATTGTTTTTACATCCAAACATGAGATTAAATCATCTCTTGAAACAAGGATCATCTTGGTTAAATTAGCCCACAGCTACCAGGAATCCATAAATATGTCTTCTATCATTATCATCATCTTCATCCTCACCATCATCATCCTCACAATGCTTCTTCACAGCCCCTGACAGAGCAACACCCTCCTGGCAAGACCAGCACACTCAGCCAGTCTTTCCAACAGCTTAAAGATGCTGAATTCCAGAGTTCTGCTCAGCTAAAAGCAGGTAATTCTCATTTATCCAAGGAAATCCCAGGTGTGGGGAGAACAATCCCTGAGCCTTCCTGGAATCAGAGATTTTGGGTGGGAGAAGGAACTTGCACTGACATTTGCAAATCAGATCATGAAGGGACACTGCCCCTGAGAACTGGGAAAGTCTTCCTCTTCTTTTCAAAAAACTCCCAAATTCTACAAGGGGGGAAAAATCCCAGAAATCCCTGAGGCTTTAGTGACTGATGGAAGAGCACAGATCGTTTTCAGTGAGACAGAGATTCCCATAACAATAAAAAGCATTATTGGAAGGTCACCTAACCCAGATATGAGTCAAGTTTCAGCATTTTCCTCTTTGATCAACCACACTCCATCCTCACCAAGTGTAGCTTGGCAAACACAAGCAAAATATACATTATTCTAAATAATTCCAAACCCAACAACAGGGATCCTTTCAGCTCAATTCCCATTATCAGAAAATAACATTTGGCAGACAAAATGAACCCATGTCCCACGTGCAGTTATGTCATCCTACATGTGAATTTTGTGCACAGCTTTAGTACAACCAGACTTCCTCATGCACTGTCTGTAACACATAAGTAACAGAAAACTTGAAATGCAATCAAAATATGAATTCATGAAAACTTTGATTTACCCAGTGACCTCACTAATCTCATCACTGCTTCCATGGAGATACATGTGGTGTGTACACAACATTTCTATCTTGTGGAGGAGGCAGCAAGAAGGTAGGGAAAGCTTCCTCCTCTCTCCTCTTTTACAGGGGGAATGCTCTTCATATAGCTAGAAACTAAAATAATTTCTGAAAATATGAATTGAGGGAATAAAAGAACATGGTTTGCAGTGTTAAATGCTCAGAGGATACTGGATTTTCATATTTATTTCATGTTATATACTTCAGAAACTTAGGGAAGATAAATCCCTTTGTTTTAAAATCTTACGTGCCAGTTTCCCCCCTGATTGATCCTGCCACTTTTCCCATCAGGTTTATCAAAATAAACATTACCCAGAAAATTGCAAGTGCTGCTATAAAAACACAAAGAGGGAAAAAATCAGCAATTAAAGGTAAGGTAATGATGTTCTAGAAATAGAACAGGCAGATCAGGTTTCTGGTTTGGTTTTGTTTCAAATGGACAGAAAAACCTGAAAAAGCAGAAGGTGCCTCAGCAGTGAGAGACCTCTGCAAGCACCTTGCCTTGCTCTGGAAACATCTGCTAGGCCCATGCAATAAATTAACAATAAATTAACAATTAACAATAAGTTAACAATAAAATAACAATAAGTTAACAATAAATTAACAATAAACAACAGAGGCAGCCTCAACTTCACTCAAAAACTGATGTGCTGATTTAAAACCATATGTCCAACCCACATTCTGCTGAAAATTTGGGTCCAAGTGTCAGATTTACTCCTGTAACACTTCAGTCAATACAGAAATGGAACAGACAAGAATTCTGATGAGACTGTGCAGAGATTTTGGGCCTGGAGGCTCTTGCAGGGATCTGGATTCTGCAAGCCCTTTCAAAATTGCTTTTGATTTTCTGACCACAGAATTCCAACATCTGCTGGACTAACAGATTGTCTGCAAGTAGTTGTGTCCTAGCTGGCAAATCTTGTTTAATTCCCAATTCTTCTCTGGACCTGCTCTAACAAAGTGGGTGCCCACTTGCTCTGCTGTTGGTTTTTCATCCCCAGGACCAAAGCACTGTTCTCCCACGCTCCTGATGGAGGGTGAGCCTTATCCCAAAGCTGCTGGAAGAGTCCATGACCATCCCAACCAAGTCCTGAGGGCACCACATTGTTCAGCAATCCCAAAGCAAACCCACCCTGCTGCACTTCCTCAGCTGGGCTCAGGGCAACAAACACAGCCCCTGCAACCTGATCCAGCTCCAAAGCAGCCCTGTTATTCCAGGTTTGTTCTGCCCATCAGGCTTAGCCAAGCCCAGCTGCAGCTCCTCATGGATGCCAGGCCCAGGAGCTCTGGGGATGTCCCAGATGTGCCCCAGCAGAGGCTCCCAGCTGCTCACAAGGCAAACAGCTTGTTTTGGCTCAGAATTCCCTTCTCCCCCCATCTGGGGTGGCTTTGATCTTCTGGCCTGTTCTGTGATTGCAGCTCCAGGAGTTTATGGGATCACAGAGAACGTGTGAGTCCAGCTGAGAGCGACAGAGTGAGAAGCCACTTTAAAATCTGATTGCAGGCAGCAAATAGAGTGAAAGTGGTTTCAGAGTGGGAATATAGAACTAGGATGTTCAATGGATTGGCCAGAAATGCATCTTAAAACAAACAACAGATCTCCTGAACTGTGAGAACAAACTTCACCTCTTCACGGCACTAAGTCTACATTATCCTAAATATCTCATTTTTGTCACTTCACCTCTTCATCCCCTGCAAAAAAACATCTGGAATACACTGATGAGGTTGTTTTGAATAATTTTGAACAATTAAGAGTTTGAATTCAAACAGAAAATGGTCCAACACTGCAGGGCCCTGAGGGCTATCCCTCTCATGCTGGGAGTCCCAGCAGGATGCACAAGCCAGGTGATTCCAGGATCCATCAGCATCCAGCAGGGACATATCCCAGAGCACCCAGCCCAGAACTGCCATTCCAGCAACATTTGGTGCCAGGAGGAGCAGGCTCCACCAGCTCTTGGAGAATAGAATATGCCATGAGTGACACCTTCACAGGTGCCAAAAAAAAAATCACATATATATAAATAAAAATTTATATANGCACTTCCAGGGATGCTGGAAGCTGCATCCCAAGTTCAGCTCCAGAACCACCTCATCCTCACCCTGATTCCACACCAAATCTTCACATCCCTTTTTCTGGCTCAATGGAACATTCTTGCAAAATGCCAGTGCTGCATTCAACTCTTGTGTAATGCAGAGACTTCAAAAAAACCCAAACCCCAACCCAAACAACCCCATAAAGGACATGTAACACAAAGTACAGCTTTCCCAGGAGCAGGATTCCACCCAAACATCCTCACTGGGAGCTCAGAAAAGTGAATTTTGTATTTTCAGATCCCCCTTCTGCATTAACCTTTCAAGTGCTACTACTTTAGCACAACATTTATTTAAAGAGCTGTTATGTACCTCTGATATTTCTCTTCTGGTGTGACAAATAAAAGCATCATTATTCTACTGAAGTTCTTTATCCTCAGAACTGTATAAAATTTTTAAATTGCAACTAAAACCTGAGGGTTTGATTTCCTCCACATCAGGGGTGGCTGCTTTTCCCCATTTCATTTTTTATTATGGGTAGCAGAAGATATTTTCTAATGAGCTAAATCTGAATTAGAGACATTCTTCTCTGCCCCTCTGCACAGCATTTAATATAGTTTAATTACATTGTGGAGATTAAGCAACGTTTGCCTTCATCTTTAAAGTCATGAGCTTTTCTTCCACAGACAGGAGTTTGTAGTGACCAACACCTACCACAGGCAACCTTGATAAATTATTCCAGACACACCCAGTTGTAATGGAGAGGATAAACTTGTTTACAGGGGTGATTTTTACAAATCACAGCTCTATCAGTGCACTCTTTAAGACAAAGCAAGCTTTAAGAATCTTCCTGCTCACATATAATTCACCTAAAGGAATAACTTCCTTTTAAAAAGCAATTTCTTCCTTCTCTAAGACAAACTATCAATGTAATAACTTAGGTTATTAAACAAGTTAAGCTGTACTGCCATTATGATGTTACTCAAATGAATCAGTGGTATTTGTCATGAACAATTTAATCCTCCAGTGGGTTTAGCATCTTAACTGAATCTTTTTTATTTTAAAGCTTGAAATACACAAGACTTTTTTTAGTCTTTAAGTTGTTATTTTTATTTCATTAGAAGTTTAATACATTGTCTACAACAAACTTAATATGTAAGAAAGTAAAAATAGTCTTAAAATGTACAGTTTTAAAGTCTTTTAAAGCTGTTTTATCTAATTAACTCTTATTTATTTCCTGGTGGCAGAGGGGGGATTGCTACAGGAAAGGGTTGGCATTTGCTTTTTATGTGCTGCTCTGCATGCACTGCAGTGAAGCTCCAGCTAAAAAACCTAAACAGCAATTTAAATATTTAACCAAATGCTGTCTAATTATTTCAATAGATAAACAATCTATAATTAGTACAAAACCATGCTTTATAATTCTTGTTTTGAAAGTCAAGGAGCTGTTTTTTAGTTCAAAAGGTTCCTGAAGGACTAAACGAAGCTGTCCTAGTGTGATGTACTCATTTCCCACTGATCTGACCCTTGAACATTGTTCAGGGTGAGGCTGGTGATGTAAGGAAGGAACTCATGGAAACTCCTGCATCCCTTTGTGCAGCCCCACTAAAATCCCAACAACAACAAAAGTTCCATAACATAAACCAGCAACACAAAAACCACCCAGCCTTTAACAATCCTAGCTCAGGTCTGTATCTGCACGCTTCATTTTCTGGGATGAAGGGCAGCCAGGACTTGAGAGTGGCTCCAGAAAACTTCTCCAGACAGCAGAGACAGTGAGGGATGTGAGAGCAGCAAGCCCTTCTCAAAACCCCTGCCTGTGTCCAGCCCTGGGGCCTTCCTCAGAGCTGAAGGGTTCTCCAAACCACACCCTCGGTGCCAGGGCAGCCAGGTGATCACCCCATCCAGCATGGAAACCTCATTTATTTCTGTCTGAGCTTTAATTAGTGATTTCCCTGCCACTTCTCTTGTTAATTGTGCAGAAGCTGCCCCCGCCTCAGCCTGCACCCCGGGGATGTCACTGCAGAGCTCCAGACTCACACTCAGGAGTCTCCACAGTAAAAACAAATCTGAGCAGAGCTTCTCAGGGTCTTTCTGTGAGTCATGATGCCAGAGAGCTCTTGTGGCCATGAATAAACAGCACTGGACTGTCTGGCTTTGTTCTCACATAAAGCAAGGCCTGCTTTGGGGCTGTACAAAGTGCTGCTTCCAGGGAATCCAAAATTCCAGAGGCTGGCAGTGGAGATTAAGCTGTTGCTTGAAAAATTAAAGTTCTTGAGCAAACCCCAAAACGAAGAGACCATGAAGAGCTAAAACATCTGAGCACAAACTGAAAAACTCCTCTCCCAGCTGGGAGCAAGCTGGAACTTGCATGGGGCCCTGCAAACTCCTTAATTGTTGGGAGCAGACAAAGTCTGTTTAATCATGTCTGCTCAGGGGGAAGGATATTACAACACATCTGCACTGCCTCTTTCCACACAGGTCAAGCACTTCTCCAAAGTTGTTCTTCCACCCCTTTTTTCCCATCTAAGAGCCCCCCCTCAGCGAGGCTGGCCACACAGCTGGTGACACAGGAGGCAGCTGTGACCAGGAGCTCCCAGCTGAGCAGGGAAAGGACAATCCCAGCACTGCCAGTGATGCCTGCAGGGATTCTGAATTTAGGAAAGGCTTGGAGACATCTCCAAACTGAGCTGCAGGTTGGAGTTTGTGTAATGTGTAACTTTTTTGACAGCATGCAGATCAGAATTTGGGACAGACAGACACAGAAGCCCAGCACACTGTAGTGGCTTGTCACAGTACTCACAGCAATGGGAACCACAGATCAAACGGGACAGGAATTCTAACTGCTGTCCTCATTGCTAGAAGGACGGAGCAGGATTCTTTCTAAAATATTCTAGTAAGGTTTTTAATCCATTTTCCAACCCACCAAAAGCTCTTCCTGCTCTACAAAGCTGGGTTCATGTCCCTCAACCAGCAAAATATTTAATATTAGCACATTGCACACGTTATTTGTGTGCTAATTAGTACATTACACACATTATTTGTGTGCTAATACACTAGCACACAAATCCAACTAGCTTGGATCTCTCTGTCTCACTGGGAGCATGGTATGACCAAAGGTGGACTGATTCTGTTGGAGTTTTTAGATTTTTATGGAACTATCCACCCTTCCCTTCAGCTTAATTTTGAATTCTGGAGAATTTTAAGCCTTGCATGTGATACAGAAACAATGAATTTTACCAAATTCTTAATTAATATATAAAAATATGTTTAATAAATAGTTTAAACTTACTTTAAACTTCATCCCTTCTGAACAAAAACTATGTCTAGGCTTCATGTCTCATTAAAGAACTGAGGAGGGTTTATTTTTCACGAGCAAAAAACCCTAAAAGATCAGGTTCAATAAAAGAAATTATTTATCTCCATCAATGTCTCCAAGTTCTAATCTGGGGAAGTGATAACATCAGTGCCATCAGTTTAGAGACAATTGCTGTTTGCTTTATTTAGAGCAGCCAATCAAAAAGGGATTTATCTCCAGACTAGAACTTTTCCCACAGCAAGGAGAAATGAAATTCATATGGAGCCCAAGCACAAAGCTGGGCAGGCACATCCCCTTAGTTCATTGGGGGGAATCTGGTTCTTAAATTCCAGCACTGCTGCTAACAAGAAGAAAGAAGTCAAACCCCAACAAATCACTCAAAAGGCAGCACAAGTAACAAGTTATTATAATTATAAAAGTTCATGCAAAGATGAAAAGTGCCATAAAAACTTATGGAAAATCATGCAGTGAGTCAAGGGTTACTAACAGACAATGGGGAATGGGGTAAGTGTTGCATTTCTTCATGTTTGTAACAGAACTCAAAGGACATCAGACCAACAGGATAATGGGATGCAATTGTGCTCCTTGACTTATTCACTATGGCACAGTGACATTAATAAAGGGAATTTTTGTTACTCTGAGAAAATGGTGGTGTCACTTTGATTTACAATTCATAAAAAAAGGAAATTAGAAGCATCTCCAGAAAGGGCAGCACCTAAACTGATGAAATCATGCAGCAGTGAGACTGAAGGATAAACATGTTTAGGTTGTCTGATTATTGGTGACAACTCTCTGAAAAAATGAGTTAAAGGAGATTTATTAGAAGTGTTTCATAGAAACTGAGATGAAAGATTTATTGTCTGGGTTCTAAAATCACTGCAGAGTGGAAACATCCTGCAGGAGAAGGAAGGTGTCAGAATGCTGACAGCACTGGGGAGGAGAGTTCAAAAGGAAACTGAAATAAAATAAAATCATTTTGTAAGACAAGCTGAGAGTTTGGTCACAAGATGCACAAATCAAGAAAGGGAGAAGCCCATGGTGACTGACAACATAAAGGACAAAGAGGTGCTGGAATGAAAAATCCTTTGTGCAAAACATGGGTAAAACACTGGAGAGAAAAACTGCAGGGACAGGGCCATATGGGGCTAGAGAAAAGAGAAAACCCTGGAGAGCAAAAAGTGTCTGTGCCACACAAAGATCCTCCTGCACCAGGCAAGTCATCTCCAGGGCTGGTGGCACATCTGCCTGAGGAATTAACTTCTCCTCTGGAAGGGTCAAAACAATGAACTGGGCCAGCACCTTTGAGAAATACTGTGATACGTGGGAATATTGGCATTTTTGAATTATGAGACTGAACAAAAGAAGCGAATCTCAAATATTGTGATATATGGGAATATCATGATTTTTGAAGTTTAAGAACCAGATTGAACAAAAGAAGTGAGTTTTAAATATTGGGATATATGGGAATACTATGATTTTTGAAATTTAAGAATCAGATTAAACAAAATGAGTGAATCTCAAATATTGTGGTATGTGGGAATAATATGATTTTTTAAGTTTAAGAAACTAGATTAAACAAAATAAGTCAATCTGAAACACTGTGATATATGGGGAATATTATAATTATTGAACTTTAAGAACAGGATTAAACAAAAGAAATGAATCTTAAATATTGTGATATGTGGTAATATTATGATTTTTGAAGTTTAAGAATCGGATTAAACAAAGTAAGTGAATCTCAAATATTGTGGTATGTGGGAATAATATGATTTTTTAAGTTTAAGAAACTAGATTAAACAAAATAAGTCAATCTGAAACACTGTGATATATGGGGAATATTATAATTATTGAACTTTAAGAACAGGATTAAACAAAAGAAATGAATCTTAAATATTGTGATATGTGGTAATATTATGATTTTTGAAGTTTAAGAATCGGATTAAACAAAGTAAGTGAATCTCAAATATTGTGATAGGTGGTAATATTATGGTTTTTGAAGTTTAAGAACCAGATGAAATGAGATGAGTTAATTCTGACAGCTCTAACAAATTGCTGTGTTCAAGGACTGGTGGCCACGAGCCTGTCCCCACCCCAGTGGAGCTCAGCTGACCAAGCAGGGCAGCTTTTATCACTTATGACTGTGACAAAACCTGCTCCAGACTCCAATTCCCAAGGGCTGCACAATGGGAATTCCAGCCTCCTGCTGAACCTCGTCCTCCCAAATTGCTTTGTCTGTTTTGGCCCTAGGCTGTGTATTAGAAATGATAAAAGTGCTTCTTTCAAACTCAAAGCAAGACAGCTCCAGTGCCAGTGTCAACATGACAGAGTGCTCGTGGCTACGAGGGGGAGAAGGAAAAGAGGGGCAGGAGAGAACTCTGCACTTCATGCTGGGCAAGTAGGAACACAATTTTTCTCCCTGGCTGAAGCCCAGGCTTATCCCACCCTATTTTTAACCTTCTCCAAGTTGACTCGACTGGAAGAGTTGCTCTGGCAAATCAAACTCGTTATAATTATTCTTACAACATAAAAATGAAGAAACAGCCCTGGAAATGGTTCTGTGCCTTTGATATGTGTTCAGTGCTCTTTTAATCAGGGTTTGCCTCGTTCAGAGACACTGGAAAGAAAGAACCAACCAAGAAATAAAGAGGATTTCTTCAAAGGAAGCCAAAATGCAATGTTTTGTGCTGACCTACACATATCAGGTAAGGAGGGGTTTTTCCCCCCTCGGTGAGTGAACAGAAGTTCAGTTTCAGGAGGAAAACACCTTTTTGACAGCACATAAATTAGAATTTGGGACAGACAGACACACCACCCCAACAGGCTGTAGTGGCTTGTCACAGTTCTCAAGAATCACAGAATATTCTGAGTTGGAAGGGACCCACAGGAATGTCCAAATTACACCCAAATAAGACTTTTCAAATATAATAATTAAAATCATGACCAAGATCATAAAATCATAAAATGGCCTGGGCTGGATGCACACAAGTATTTCACCAAGAGCCAGAATAGAGAGTCTGAACACTCACTTATTTAATCCTGAAGAATTATTCCCCTACCTAAGAAGAAATATTTATAATTGCAGACATTATAAGGTCCACAGAGAATGTGTTTGATGAATTTGCAAAATTCAAAGAGAGCTCATAACACTGCAAGGCCAATTTGAATTTTTAACTGTTTTGACTTGCGCTGTTATTAATTTTTATGAGCAGAAAACACCCTAACAAACTCAGTCAAAACATCCTGCAGACAAATGCAGGTAAGATTCAATTTAAAATAATACACTTTTTATTCACATGATGTGCACATCCCTGTGGAACATGGCAAAACTTTTCACAGAGCACAAAGCCCAAAACAAGACTGGGAATGCAAACCCAGCAGGTTACCTGGGCTATTCCCTTTAAGATTCAAACAAAAATGCAGGATTCTTACCTTGGATTTTTGCTTATGTACAGTAAGCTTCCACAGATTTTATTTATAAACTCTTGCTTGGAATTTTCAATTATTTTATTCCCCAGTGCTTCTCCTTTTATGGCCATCTGTTTCTTCCCATATTTTGCCCCAAGGCACATCAGCTGTCTCCACAGCTGAATGAAATTCCCATCTCTGGCTCAAAGGAAAACTTTTTGTTTTTTGTTTATTTGTTGAACTAGAAAGAAGCCACTCATCAAAAGGGGAAACCTTTACACCTATGAGCTGGGTCTCGGGATGCTGCACACATCCTCCCCACAAATATCTGTATATTCTGACTTTGAAATGCAGGAAAACAAGCAGGTTATTGAGTGTGGGAGACCTAACTATCATTACTACTATTAAAACTGCTCCTAAATGTTTTATAATAGAGTTAATTAGCAAAATTTTTCTCTTCAATCCATGATTCTCAAATGGATAATTTCTTCCATGTATTAACTGAGTAGTGAACAGCGACATGCAGAAGGAAAAATAATTATCTCAATCAGTGCACCTTAAAAAAAACCCCTGGTGCCTGGCTTGGCACAATGCAAGAAAATTATGTTTAAATTAGAAAATTATAAATGGCATAGCTGCCATCATTGACTCAGAAGAGAAAGTGAGACACAGGAGAGGAGATGTGGAGAATTTGGAAGGAGGAAGTTAACAAAGAGCTATATTCAGGCTTTTTATCTAAAATTTTCCAGAAAATGTTTTACAGCCAAGAGTCTCAAGATGAATGAAAAGCTGCTTGGAATAGGAGAAGCATCCAGCTATGAACAGGAAAACAGTTTCCATCAAACCATCCACCAATCCCCACCAAAGCAGCCCAAATCCACCAAAGCAGCCCAAATCCACCAATCCCCACCAGACCTCTGAGCTCACACTCCTCATTTTGGCCTGACCACTCAATCCCCTCCAGTCCCTGCTGAATTTCAGCCCCCAAACCCTCTCTGGAGGGACTGGCACTGGGAAATGGAGTGGGAAGGTGACCTGGGAGGAATAAAACCCAAACAGAATCCAACAGCAGTCCTAAAAGGCAAAAAGGGAATGGGGATGGCTGAGGATGGAGCTGTGTGGTCAAACAGTCTCAGAGCACATCAGTGAGCTCCAGCCACCCCAAAATTTGCAGCTTTTCCTTGACAAGTAAATATTCTACACCAAGAGGTTGTTCTGCTTTTCCAGCTACTCAGTGCCCCTAACACAAGGCATTTCCTTCCCTACTACAAGGTATTTCCCTCCCTACTACAAGGCATTTCCTTCCCTACTACAAGGAATTTCCCTCCCTACTACAAGGTATTTCCTTCCCTACTACAAGGAATTTCCCTCCCTACTACAAGGCATTTCCTTCCCTACACAAGGTATTTCCTTCCTGCCAACCCTGCTTACTCCTTGCCTGCCACTGCTGTAGGACATTCATTGTTCCACATCACCAACTCCAGCTGAAAAATCAGATTAAAGAAGATTGAAGCAAGCAATCATTTGGACAATTGGATCGCTGAAGGAGTTTTCTTGCTCAGTGCAAGCTGTTACATCCTGACTGCTTAACAACACATCTAAAGAGAGAAAACATCCTTAAAAGCAGGCTCAGACCAGGCTGAGCCCAGGCTCCTCGTGCCTCCAGTGACTGGAGCACTGAGGAATCCCTCACCTCCCTGCAGGTCCTGATTGCTGCCTGTCAAACAAAGCCTGCCACGTGATCCTCCTGCTCAGGAGATAAAAATCACACTGTGTCTTTTGGGGACTGAGATCTTCATTCTGCTGCCTTTGAAGTCAGCCAGAATTCTGGCATTGATCTCACTGATGAAGGATGGGATCCCAAAGTGTTTGTTCAGCACTTCTGGAAGGATGCCAGCCTTAATAAAATCAATCTAAACGCATTTTAAAGACATGGCCAACCCAAATATTTATTTGCAGCCTCCCAGACACATCCCAGTATCTGGCATTTCTCTCCCAGCTGAAATGCACAGTGGTGCTGCCTGGCAGAGGCACTGACATGCTCCCCACCTTTCCTGAGCCAACATTCCTGTTCCTGCAAGCATTCAGACCAGGAGCTTGTAAAGGCTCAGCAGGACTGAAACACTGCTCACTTTCTCATCTTCACTAATGGAATAATGTCTTCAGCAGGACTGAAACACTGCTCACTTTCTCATCTTCACTAATGGAATAATGTCTTCAGCAGGACTGAAACACTGCTCACTTTCTCATCTTCACTAATGGAATAATGTCTTTGATAAATCTGGCCCAGCAAGATCTTAATCCTACCGTTGGAAGAAGTTCATGAACTTAGCAAGGTTCTCCCCTTGAGAAAGAATCCTCCTCAAGATAAGCCATGATATTTATTTTTCCAAAAACTGCTTCTATTGCTCCAACGAAGGCAAAAAANACAAAAAAATGAAAATTAGTTCAGGACTGTGAATGTGAAACCACTTCCACCAAGAAAGGAAAAAAAAAAAAAAAAAAAAAAAAGCTGAGGGTGTTATTAGCAATACTTTCTAAGAGTACTGAGTACTAATTAGGGTGGAAAATAATTTTTTCCATGGTGCTGGTTACCACCATGTCCTTATATTTTCACCACATACTAGAACAATTTGCTGTTTCCCAGGTTTTTTTAGAATCACAGACAGAATTAGAAGCTGAGCTGTGAGAACAGCTGAAGGCTTCCAGGGGAAGGAGAAAAGGCAGCAACCATTTGCCACACCTGCACAATCTGATGCATTTGCAGAGTGCACAGATGAAAAGATCAAATGAAAGCAAATCCTCAGCACAAGCACTCCAGGGTTCTGAGAGGTCCTGCACGAACACATTTTTAAAAGACTGACCTCCAGCATTCCTTGTAATTTTGCTTTTTTCTTTCTGGATTATTAACATGCATTGATTTTCCACAATTTCAATTTCTACAGTCTTTTGAAAGCTCCAAGATTTCTATAAATATAATTTCCTCATCTTGCTGTCTCCATTACAGGCACAAAGTTCAGAACATATTCTTCATATTTATACTTAATTCATCTTTAAATATTTCATTATGTCAATAATTATTAGAGTTTTACATAGAATTATAGAAAAAATTAAGTTAGGGACACCTGGAGGACATTTATTGTATGGGAAACTCATCCCACGGAAACTTTCTCCCCTGGGATAATGTCACTGTCTTCACCTTTTTGCTTCCCCACCTCTGACAGAGTTTTCTGCTTAGAAAGACAGAAATGTTGTGTTCCAAGTGCAAGTGCCTTAATGATGGGATTAATAAAAAATAATTTAAATTAGATGGAAGTATGAAAGTGTGGAATGAAATCACTTTTAAACCCAAACCCATTCCTCAGGTCCCTAAGAAGTTCCCTCAAAATGAAGACCCCTCTGCTTGCACTGGAAATTTAAAATCAAAATCTCAACACTCACCACACTCCTGTGAACAAAACCCAAATCTTCTGCTTTGTAAAATCACAAATATTTATGGCTAAAGGTTTCTTATTCACAACAGCAGAATGGTTTTTGTTCAGCCTCACACAAATGAAGCCTGCACTGTAAATTGCCCCATTTCTTTAAGTTTAACCTCAGTCAGAAACCAGGTTTCAACACCAATTCAAGGACATGACTTCCCTCTAAGTAACATCATAACAAACCCTACACTAAAGGAAACAATGGACAGGTGTAACCTTACATTTTTAACTATGAGGAAAAATTCACTCAAAGCAAACAGTTTAGAGGTTGTTTTATTTAGTTAAGACTAACAAGTCTAAACAAGCTAAAGACACCTCTCAATTTAGGATTATTTTCCTCCTGGTAAAAAAGGAAAAAGAGTATTTTTACAGTCAAATGACATTTGACTTTTTTTCCCTTAAGTATTAAAATATCCCCCTCACTTAATTACTGAAATCCCCCAAAAGACAACTCAGACACAATAAAGAACCACTCCCTGACTACTATATATTTTTCTATCTAAGACAACTAAAACAAGGACAGCAGAAATACTTCCAAAATACAGCACTTTTCAGAGAAGCTTTTCCCTGCTAAATTTCAAACCACCACACACAATAGAAGCTTGAGTTTCCATGTGCAAATATATTTTAATACATTCAGTTTTGGTCAGCATCTTACATAAACCAAAGGCAGAGGTGCATCTCTACAAAATAAACCCAAGAATTCCATCTCTATCCCACATTCCAAGGCCCACAGTGCCACAGCTCCAGTTCTGATTCACAGGGAGCTGGAAAATTAACTAAAAAGCCAGAACAGAGCAGAGTAAGCCTGGATCAGGTCCTGGCAGCTTGGAATTGCACCAGGACCCTCCAACCTGGATGGGGATGAGTGAGGGGCGGGGAAGGGGAGGAAGAGGAGGAAGAGGAGGAAGAGGAGGGGGAAGAGGAAGAAGAGGAGGAGCAAGAGGAGGAGCAAGAGGAGGAGCAAGAGGAGGAGGAAGAGGAGGCGGAAGAGGAGGCGGAAGAGGAGGCGGAAGAGGAGGAGGAGGAAGAAGAAGAAGAAGAGAAGGAGGAAGAGGAGGAGGAGGAAGAGGAGGAAGAGGAGGAGGAAGAGGAGGAAGAAGAAGAGGAGGAAGAAGAGGAGGAAGAAGAGGAGGAAGAAGAGGAGGAAGAGAAGGAGGAGGAAGAGGAGGAAGAGGAGGAGGAGGAGGAGGAGGAGGAGGGAAGCTGCACTGCTGGCGTGCTGCTGAGGGAACCTGTCCAGCTCCCATCCCTGAGCGCCATTCCGGCTCCGTCCTGCAGTGCTGCGCGCAGTTCATGTGCAGCCGCGTCCTCGCTGGGTCAGAGTGTCCAGTTCCTTTCCTGTGACTCTCCCTGGAAACAGGAGAGAGCCCTCTCCTCCTGCTGTGTGATCAGCCAAACCCCTCCTCTGCTGCTCTTTCCCAAATATTTGCTGAACCCCAACATCAGCACCCCAAACGCCGAATCCCCACGCGGAGGGCGAGCCAAGCTCCAGCTCTCGGATTTGGGATATTTGCCTGACATTTCTGCATTCACAATGCTCCATTTAAATTGTGATGTGAGGCTCCACAGACACGGAACTCCAGCAGTTTGGCTGCAGAATTAACAACAAAACCTCCCCTGGAGTAACAGCAGCAGGAATGTCACTGGTAGCACAGTCAGGAGCTGGGTGCATACAAGAGGCACGGTCCAAATCTGCAGTTAGGGTTATTTTTATCCCATAAAACCCCCAAAATATCTGAAGATGAGTATTTTAATGCACGGGAATTTTAATACATTTAACTGTTGAATGGAAAAAAATAGATTTCAGCCACTTCCAACAGAGTTTTTATACTTTGACTTTTCAAATCCTTTCCACAGCAACCAAGCACAACCAAGAGAAATACCAAAGTGAATTTGTCACCTACATCTTCACTGCTAAAGTGGCTTCTTTTCTCTCCTAGGCAGCAAAATGTGCCAGATTTCCCTAAAGAAAAGCATTTCTCAGTGAACTGAAGGAGAAGTTGGAATATTGGGGTCCCAGTTGCTGAAAGTAGCATTTTTTTTTTTGTATTTCTTCCTCCTTGGAGAGAGGAATGTGAGAATGGTGTGAAACCATGGACACTCCAGGCAGGAGAACTGGGCTGAAGTGTGAGACAATGCAATTGGGAATCACATTTTGTCATACCTGCACTCTGGCTGAGTCTGAATTGCTCTGACTTTCCCTAGAGAAGTTCTGGAGGACAGCTGGGAAAAGTCTGCTACACAGGCAAGAGCTCTCAAGACTTCATTAATTTCTGTCAAAACTCCATCATGCTAATTAGGAACTAATTTATAACCTGAAGATATTGACTGGAATTGAGCAACTTCAAGGAGTTCAAGATGCCTGTGTGTGAAAATTCTGATAGATATTGAGAAATCCCCCAGAGGCTTCACTTCTCAAATTAATCCTTCAAAAAGACACAGCTGTACTGCAAGCACCACATAAAGACTTCAGATGTTATCTCCTCTAACTCCCTTCCAGAGAACAAATCAAACAGAGCTGCATGTTGTGAAGTTCTCTGCAAATATGGAAATGGTTTGAAATTGTTCAAAGCACAGCCCTTGCAATGGGACAGTGGCTGCAAAGTCACTGCACCTTATGACATTAAAGAGAAATACCATTAAATATCTTGAAATTACAATTTTTCAGCATTTGATTGTTACTACAGACACCTACCTTAAATACAAACAACAGGATCTGCCTGCACTTTGGAGAGAACTGCAGGAATAAATTCTATTTAGAGTTGGATTTATATTATTACAACTAAAAATACACAAGATATTTTAATCACATATCTACTTGTCTGTTTTCAAAAAATAACTAAGATTAATGAAGTTGATTTAAAAACCTAAACCTACCAGGTAACATGGTAATTTCAGAGAAGGGGAAAACTAGAAAGCCAGCAAAACCTAGTTTAAAATTTAAAATAATATGCCAAAACACATTAAGAGTTATGATCATGAAAAGTCCTTGCCCTAAACCCTGACTTTATTCTCAATAACCACAACAGGAAAGCTTGAAGGAGCATTTTTGAGAGGCACAGCCCACTGCAGCTCTTTGATTCTGATTTTTGAAATAAAACCCTTTCATAAAAGGGCTCGTGGTACAGGTCCTGTGCACAGACCCTCCAAAATCTCACAGTATTGCACAGGAGTGCCTTTAACATATTTGATTAGCACCAGGTTCCTATAAAAACTGGAAAAACATTCTCCTTATTTGCTACAATTACAGATTGCCATACACATTTCAGAGCTAAAAGGGAGCTGAATACAATTTAATTCACCACGGGTTTTTGTTGTGTTGCTGTCAGGCTGTGACTGCCCATGCCAAATCAAGTACAGCTGCATTTCCAACCAAGCACAGAGAACACAGCACTGCTGAAATGCACAGTGACTGCAAAAATACCTCTCTTGTGCTGCATTATAGAAATAAATGGTAAAAGAATGCATCCCCAACTCACAATACGCAATTTCAATGTCATTAGTTTTCTGTTTGGAACTAGAACTATCACACAGCAAATAAAGATCAACATTTGGTTTTGTTTTGACTTTTTTTTTTTAAATTTTAAACTAGGTAGGTTTTGCTTGCTTCTTAGGTTTTCCCTTCTCCTCTGAAATTATTATGTTATCTGGTAGCATTAGGTATTTAAATCAACTTCATTAATCTTAGTTATTCTGTGAAAGCAGACAAGTAGATATGTGACTAAAATACCTTAAGTGTATTTTCAGTTGTAATAATATAAATGCAACTCTTAAGTGAAGGCCCACACAGGGATCAAGCCCAGAAATTTGGTGGTTTTAGTACCATGCTCTGATAAACTGAGCCAATAATAAAAAAATCACCTCAGAATATCTCTGGGGGTCAGATAAATGCCCTGGGGACACTCCTGAATTGATTCAACACAACAGGAAAATAGTCTTGTAGCAGAAATTGTTGCCTTTCAACTCTGTTCTCTCCTCATCCTCAGCAGCTCTCAGGAGATGCCNCAGGGATTGCTTGGGATAATTTTTCTCACAATTCTCAGGGAGAAGGGAGAATTTCTCTCACAGGAGTAATTTTCTCTCCTCAGCCATAAATTCTCTGTGGGCCACGCACAAGTGCCCAGTCCCCCTGGACAAAGGAGGAGTTACACCACTGAGAAACCTGGAATAAAAACCTTCCTGCTCCCTTCCAGAAGAGAGAACTGATAAACATCTGGGCTCTGGGAATCACTTTGGGATGTTTGGATTTTGCAGCAGCAAACTGCTCTCACACACTGTGCTGCATCATCACACGATCCTGCCCTTTTCCAAGAAAAACCCAGTCCAGTGAAAAGACTTCATTACCATCAACTCTTTTTTCTTAAAAGTTACATAATTACTGTGCAATCTCTCCTAAGATCTTATTTATTTTAGCTTTAATTACTCACTTCAATGAAAGGATTATTTCATAAAATATATCTTTTCACTTCAATAAAAAACACAGGTCTCTCTCTCTTTGCTGTATATCTTTTGTTTACCACTTGCCAAGATGTTATTTCACATATGTGAAAAGAAAACTGGACTGAACACATGTGAAATAAACTCTTGGCAAAGGCACTGCAAGGGCTTGCCATTGAGAAATTACATCCACAAGAAAAGCCTTCTACTTTTTCCAAAATCAGCAAAGGTATTAAAAAAAAAAAAAACCTCATAAAAAGGAAAAGAGTTATTTTTCTAGGCAACTCTGAATTTCCAAGTTATTCAGATTTTCCTCAGAAGACCTGAACATCTCAATTGTATGTCCACCAGAATGTCAGGGTTCCCATGCTGAGGAAAGGCAGAATTATAAAGTCTTGGTTTTATTCCAGTCTGTGTTCCTCACTTGTTTAACAAGACTGAAAACTCCTGATTAAATCATCAACAGCTCTGATTAGAACTGGTTTTATTGATTAGAATTGTTGTTATTAGAATTCTGATCAGCATTGTGGGAGAGAGCACTTAAATTCTGCAGCTTTCCTTGATTTTTGCACTATCTTGCTTAGTCCACAACCTACATTATCATCCATTTTAGTCCATTAGAAATGTTTTAATTACTAATTTGAGAGCTCCAATTTGAGATCAATTTGAGAGATGTTAAAAAGCAAATTTCTGACCTCCTGTATGCACAGTTCCTGCAGACCAACACTGAATTGCAAGACAGGAATTTTGTTGCACACACAACGTTTGCATCCCTCGAGTTCTCAGCTGGGGCAGAAAATTGTTTCCAGCCAAACAGATGCTTGTAAAATTGAAAATGAAATTATTTAATTTACCAGCTTCATCTCACCAAATGTGCACAAATTCAGCTCCCAGGGAAGTTTTCCAGGGGCAGATTTACTAGAAGGTGTCTCAAAGATGGAATTTTAGGAGACACAAGTTCAGGAAGAAAAAGTGTTACAAAGCTGCTACATAACTTCAACGTTACAAAGAAATATTTTCTAATATTTATTAAATGATCATGTATCTATGTTAGGTTATCCATAAAATACTGCTAAAATCAGATTAAATTACACCATCAGCTATGCCACACTTGCCCATAAGAGTTCAACTGTGCAGCTTGGACAAACTTACATTTATTTCTTTCAACTTCCCAACAGCCAAAATATAAAAGTAAATGGCACAAACACCCATGAAAAACTCCCTTTTAAAATAATTTTAAGGCAAGCAATTTTCTCACAAATTTTTAAAACTTTACAGGTGAAAAAACAGAGTGAGATTGAGCTCCCTGATAAAAAACCCACAAGAGCAGAACAAAACTCAGAAAGGATTTGAGGATCCCCAATTGCTCTTTTTCTGCAAGAAATTCACATTTCTTTCTAACCTCAAACAAAAAAAATCAAAGATCTGAGGAGATTTATGATAAATCCAACTGCCCTTTTATCGCTGTCACAAACCACAGATTTTGGTTCAAACCCAGTTATTATGGAAAAAAATCCCACTTCCACAGCACAGCACAAAACTCTGGCAGATTTAGAGCCCTTCAACGTCTTATTAGCAGAAATTGTTGCCTTTCAAGTCTGTTTTCTCCTCACCCTCAGCAGCTCTCAGGAGATGCTAGCAGGTATAAACATGCTTTCTTTTAATTACAGAACTGCATCACTGCTGTAACTGATTCCCAGCTCCAGCAAATTATAATCAAGTGCCCATTGTGCATAACAATCATTTAATGGCTGACAAACCATAATAAAGAAAGCTTTAATGAAGAAAGCTGGAAAGCTGCCCGAATTTTATGGCAGCACACTCCAAAAGAAAGAGTTACAATCTGTATTTAAGATTAAGAGAGCCTTTTAATCCAGATGGCCAGAATTAAATAAGGCAGTGCAGGGAAATTTTCATCAAAAGCTGGTGCAACATGAAAGTCCCAAAATTCCCCCAGTAAACCACGACTAATTATTTCAAACAGAGGCTGCATGTTCATTTTGTATTGGGAAGAACTCAGAGGGAAATACAATGTGAATATGTTGCTTTCTCTGTGATAATTCGCTTTACCCACTAGCTTTTCTATCATAAAAGAAAGCAGCAAGAAATCTGTGCAGGCAGAACTGTTTGGACAGTTAAATAATAAAAATTAAAAAAAAAAATTAAAGTTAAAAGTTTAATTAGAGTCAATTAAATTTAAATTAAAGTTAAATGTAATTAAAATTAAAGTTAGAAGTTAAAAAATAAAATTTAAGGAGTTCGCAAAAAAAAAGACAAATTCTTTCAGATTTTCAGCTTTAAGATACAGCTGAGAAATTGAAGCAGCTGGGACTGAAATTTGAAAAGGTCCTTAGTTTCAGTATTGTGTTGTTAATTAATAAATGACACCCAAGTTTGCTCCCCTCTGCTTTAATTCTCTTGGAAGTGATCAGCACTGCTCAGAAGATGTTGCTTTCTCTGTGATAATTCACTTTACCCACTAGCTTTCCCATCATAAAAGAGAGCAGCAAGAAATCTGTGCAGGCAGAACTGTTGGGACAGTTAAATAAAAAATAAAATTTTCAAGGAATTCACAAGATAAATGACAAATTATTTCAGATTTGCAGCTTTAAGATACAGCTGACTAAAACTGAATGTCTCCAGTTGTTCTTAAAAAGTACAAATACCAATTTTTAGTAGAGCAATAAAGCAGCAAGAGGCTCTGCCTTTCAAGACTCTCTTTTTGCTGCTGGGGGTTTTGCAGAAACCCCAGTGTGGAGAGGTACACAAAGAAGTTGATTGCTCAGCTCCTCTACAAGAAAAACATTTGTCTTTTGCAAAGAGTTTTTATGTTGATGAAATAAAACCTCTGTGAAATTCATCAATTAATTAGAAATCATAGAGTCCTGCCAAGTTTGAACTTGCACAAACCCAGCTCCTTTTCACCTTCTAAAAACACCCAAGAGGAGCCGTTTTGGACACCTCCTCGCTCTGATGTTTCCATCCATTTCTTTGATCTGTTTGCTGAGGCCAGGCTGGTGCTGAACTCATAAATCACTGTCACAGTCAGAAATACTGATTCAGACAGAAAAATAAGGGACTGTGTTGAGAGTGGGCAATCCCAGGGAATAATGCTGCTCCCTCCTGAGCCCTGCACACCAGAGCAGCCCTGGCAGCTCTGCTTTCTGATGCTCTGCAAAACTGAGAAGTGATCTGCTTTCTGCCACACTGACTTTCTGCTCTTGCAGAGCTGGAAGGAGATCACGGCATCCTTGATTTGGATTTTTTCTGTTTCATGATTTTCTGACAGCATCAAGCTTTGAAAGCCTGCCAGGCTGCCTCCAACGAGGAAGGACTGACAAGATCTGATCACTGATGGCACTGCTGTCCATATTTATAATTTGTGTTATTTATGTGCACACACAGAAGGAACTTCAGTTCTCTCTGCTCCCAAACACACACCAAGGGCTGCTGCAAGCACAAAAGCTGCCAGTTAATCTGGTTTTTTCTGTAAAAAACAGCAACATTTCTACCTCATAGATTATAGAAGTTGAGGAAAAATTTGTTGAGAACATAAGTGACACACACAGAGGTTTGACAAAAAGGAAAATAAGACCCAAACATCTGAAATCCCCGGTTCATCCTGGCTGCACAACATCTTTCATTTTCTGAATGTTATCATTTTCCCTCTGAGCTCTCTCAGGGTGAACAAAATATTATTGACATGACTCAGAATCAGAAAAAGTACTGCAGCACTTTAGCATGAGCTGAATCACAAACTGTGCTGCTGGTGGCACCAGCATCTCCTGGATTATCTGCAGAAGGAGCAGGAAAAAGTAAATCCTGTCCAAAAGCAACAATTGGAACTGCTGCTCCCTGTGGGACAAGGAGCAACCCAGGATTGTTCATCCCCCTTATCCCAATTTTTCCAACAAGCCTCTTGTGCAATGTCAGGGTTTGTGGGGCTGTGGACAAGAACTGGGCACTGGCTCTTGTGCCAGGAAAATCAGAACTGCCCCTCACAAGGGTTTGCACACAGGAAAAAGCAAATCCAATGGAGCTGGGGCTGTGGGCAACTATTCAGCAAAAACAGCCCTGAAAGGAGAAAAATCAAACAAAAGAAAAATCACACGTGAAGTTTATTAATGAGAGACATGGGAGGAAAATCTAATTGAGGAAAAGAGATCAGAATTGCCAAAACAAGATGCAAAAAGAAGTTGGAAGCATCTGGCTTGAACTATTCCAGCTCTTCCTGCAGGACTCAAATAAACCAGTGAAATCTCAGAGGCAGGCCTGGGTCTGCACTTGGGAATTGGCTCCTGCTCCAAAGCTCTGCTCTCTGCTGTACAAGGGAATTCTTAGGATAACTCAGTTAAAAATTACAACATACCATACTGAAATAAACACTGGAGAACAAATAATTATAAAATAGCCATTAAAATGCCCCCCCAAAATCAATGTATTGTTTATTTGTGGAATGCCTGCAATTGTTTTTTTAAGGGAGTCATAAAAATTCCTCGCTCACCAGGAGTCCATTCATGAGGGCAATGAATTTCCAGAAAATCCAATTTTTTATACAGTTCAAGAGAAATATTTTTGGATACAAACTTTAAAAAAATTAGTGCTTTTAAACTAATAGCTTTATTCCTTAAAATGAACAAAGACTTGTCTGCAATGTAAACAACGAAAATAAAATTAAAAGAAAGGAAGACCACAAGTCTTGTAACCTAAACACAATACCCATTGTCTGGACTTCCCTATTTCCATGAAGAACATCTGATTTTCATTTTGGATTAGAACATTCTGCTAAAATTACTAATGTACTGGGATAAAACTTAATTTAAAATTTCCAGATGAACAACTTCAGCTAGGATCTGATGGCTGCTCCCTAAGTGAGAATTCCCATTTAAACTCCAGAACAATGATTAAAATCCGATATTGAATCCTTGCTGCAATAAGTTTTGATGATCTCAGAGAGAACAGCAAAAAAAAAAAAAAACCACATAAAACTCAGATCCACTGGCAGCTTTTGTCACTGCCTAGCCAGGGAAAACTTGGCTCATGGCCTGATATGTTTGTAATTCCAAGAACTTCCAGTATTTTTCTGTGAAGAGTTGCTCAATTGCCAGGGATAAAAATTTGACTTTCAATGTGCTGGAGTTGATGGTGAGAGCAAGGATGACAAACTTCTCTCTGATTTTCACTTCCTTGCCTTTTCTGCTCAATAAAAAGCTATGGAGAGACCAGAGCTGGACAAAAAACGGGAATAGAAGGGGCTCCTTCTCCTTTTTGTTTGTGTGAGGGGGTGAAGACAAATTGGGGAACTGTTGGTGATGTCAGCATGCTCTGGTTTGTAATAAAAACACACAAAACCCAAGGGCCCACAGCAGCTTTGCTACAAAAGCTGCAATAGAAGAGATTCAGCCCAGCTTTCCCTTGTGCTCCACTCTTTCCATGGAACTGGGGTGAAATAACAGCAAAACCTCCAGAAGAAAAAATGAAAAATCCTGACAGAAAAAATAGGGGCAGAAACAGATAGACTCAGTCTTGTCTGAATGGGGGCACACATCTCGTTCTGGCAATGGAAATATAATATTAAAAAAATAAAAAAAAAAAGGTATCTGAGGCCATCAGTATCCTGTGGACAGCCTTAAATTTCCAAGAAATTACATTAGTTTCAGGCATGAAGAAGATAGAGGAAAAACAAGATTTAAAATGCTTTTTTAAATATAAATGTTAGGGCCTTAAGTGTAACTTTTGATGTTTAATTGTCAAATGTGGAGGTAACAGGCCTTGGCAAGAGCTGTGCATTGGAATAATTCCCCAGGCACACAGGGCTGAGGGAGGCTGCTGACAAGGGGCAATGGGCTGAAGGAGTATTTCCCAAAAATGCCTGCTAAATTACACCTGATACTCAACAGGCAGGAAAAACAGGTACTGACAATTTCTTATTGCTCAACGGGGATGCAAATATTGGAAGGTGCATGTTTGTACAAGAAGAATGGAAAATCAACCAGAATATTAAACTGACTTTATGGGGAGAACAGAATAAATGCTGGGCAAGGCAGTCACCTCTCACTAAAGGAACAAACAGAATAAAACACAGGACCTGAGCCTAACCTTAAATCCAGTCTTTGCAGAGAAGAAATTTAAATATTTAAATGCAAACACACACAAAAAAAGTATAAAAATTAAGTATAAATCAGTTAACAGCACCACAGTGTTACTGATGTAATTCATTTGTCCAGTAGCTGTTTAAAATGGAAGTGTTTGCAAGCATAAATTGAATAAATGCTGCATTACTCAACCAGGTTATTGTGAAAGAGCAGAAAGACTGAAGAAAAATTAAGAGTTTTTTTTTAACATGACAAGGCTCAGGAAAAGTGCAAGGAAGGGCCAGTAATGAGCAGCATTTTTTATAACATTCTGCTAAAAAACCAAGTCCATTATTGGAAAGTAAATTGTTTAGAAGCATTCCTATATCAGCTTACAAATACCATTAGAACAAAAGAATACAAAAAATAACAGGAAGCTGCAAGTGTTGATTCCCAGAGTTTACCATGAATAAGCTGAAGTAAGTCTGCAAATCTGGAAGATGAGGAGATGAACATTTTCATTTAAAATCCAACATCCAGAGCATGCAAAGGAGACACTCAAAGGCAATGCAAGCAGGTGTGAACCAAACAGGGAAATGATGGAGCACAGAGGAGGTGAGAGCAGAAGTGTTGGGATGCAAGGAAATCCAAAGGAGGCAAGAGATGGGA
Organism: Ploceus nigricollis; assembly: GCA_013399945.1. Classification (NCBI taxonomy): domain Eukaryota; kingdom Metazoa; phylum Chordata; class Aves; order Passeriformes; family Ploceidae; genus Ploceus; species Ploceus nigricollis. Next base: position 199,058 of record VXBC01007487.1, read on the forward strand.
TTGGAGTGAGTGAATGAGACAGGAGAATTTCATCACTAAATTCACAGCAATGATACATTCTGGAGAGCTAAAGCAAAACTGAGAAAATGTTAAAAATAACAGGGAGGGAGGAAGGTTTAAACCAAACTCTATTGGATGGGGCTGGAGCACTTCATAGTAAACTGGAAGAGCACAATAGGAGGATGGGAGGTTTTGAATGCTTAACAGAAAACATTTGTGGCCCATGAATGAAATAGTTCCAGCTCCCAGCAACAATGACAAAATTGTCACAGCAAAAGGGAAACCAGGAAAGTACTTAAGAGCAAAAATAATACCAGTGGTTTGCATAGCAATAACATCTGTGACTGTGTCAATATAAGCACAATAAAGAATGAGAACTGTCTTCATTCAGCTTTAAAAATACCTTTGGGTGGGATACAGAGAGAAAAATGAGCTGAGGGCTTGCAGGGCTGGAGAAATCCCAGCTGTGGGGTTTTGTGGGCTAACAGATTTTTTCTAATTGCCACTCATTTATAATCTGGGCAAGAGATTATTTCCATTCTTCCCTTCTGCCCTCCAACTCTCTGACATCCAGAACAAACAGACTTTTGCATTTGAAGATTTTTGATTCTGTGATGCCCCTCATGGCATGAAATGAGAAGTCCTAAATTAAAATATTCCAGTGCCACTTGGCCAATGGGGTCTGCAAGCCACCACTTCAGACCAGGACACCCTTTCCCCACAGCTGGCTGTGCAGGCTCTGAGTTACCTCCAAATGGTGAGAAACACATCCCAGCACCAGGCTGGGCTGGGCTGGGCTGGGCTGGGCTGCTTTCTAAGGTGTGCTCCTGCACGACCAGGAAAGATCTCTGCAGGATCAGGAATGATCCTCTACAGGACCAGGAATGATCTCTGCAGGACCAGGAATGATCTCTGCTGGATCAGGAATGATCCTCTACAGGACCAGGAATGATCTCTGCAGGACCAGGAATGATCCCTGCTGGATCAGGAATGATCCCTGCAGGACCAGGAATGATCCTCTGTGCTTCCCCAGCTGTTTCCTGGGAATAGGAGTGCCCTGGTGAGTCCCACATGGGTCACACCACATGGTGTGTGGGACTCCTGAAAAACCCCTCATTTGGTTTTTCATCTGGGTCCACACTCTGTAAACCCCATAACCCCAACGTGCTCCCAAAGCTCCCCAGCTCCTGCAAATCCTCTGGAATGTGTCCAGCTTGTCACCCCACCAAAGCACAATGTGCACCTGGATTCCTCTGTGCTGTCTGCTGTACCTGCCCTGGGAGCTGCTCCACAGCCCCCAGAGAGATATTTCAAAAGGTACAAAAGACAACAGGTATGAAAAATTATAGGTTTTACTCTGCAGGGAAATGATTTATTGATGCCGAGAGCTTAATTTAGTAATCAGACACTATCTGAAGAGAAAAAAACCCCACTCAGCCATGGAACAGTCAGATGAGGAAGCTGTTCCAGCTTTTGATGTAGTTTTGTCCCAAATTCAAAGTTAAAAAGACTGGGAAAGAAGTTATCCAATTTACTGAAATCCAATCTCATACTGCATTTCACCCAGGGCTGCACCTCAGAGCAAAAGGGAGTCAGTCATATTTTTACATAACTAAATTCCTGAGTCACATTACAGAGGGGAGAGTCAAAGGGAGCCCAAGAACAATTTCTGCCATTACATATTTTCTCTTTAGAGTATTACTTGTAAGGGATTAATGTTGTAAGACTTATTTCAAAACTTAAAAACCTTTCATCATTGATTATAGCTCATTTCTCATTCAGACTCACATTAATTCCCACAGCACCAATCTGCATCGTGGTATCAAGAGCAAATGATGACTGCTGAGCTAATTTTAAGAAAGTAATAAATAATTTGCAATTAATCATCTGTTAAAGCAATAATCCTTTTGAAACATCTCTGCAGTTCTGCAGACTGCACAGAAAGGAACGGAATGCAGCTGTCTAGAAAGCATTTCTGGATCTCCCAGCACTCTCTGAGCTGGGTTAGGGAAGCAATGTCAAACTGCTGCCAGTTTTATCCAGCTGAGATTAATGAAATGATGCAGTGGATGTGAGATGCACTGAACTCCTAAGTCACAGAGAAAAGAGCCCTTGCAGCAGCCCAGCACACTGCAGAGCTGTTTCACATCTGCATTTCCCCTCTAATTACACCACCCGTGACCAAGTTCTGCAGGGAAAAAAGCCAATTTCAGTCCTTTGTTTCTAAAGTCAGGATTCCCCACTTCCCCTTGCCTTGCTCAGACCCACATGCCCATTGCTGTCACTCATCCTTGCTCCAGCTCTGCAGATCCCCTCTGCTCCCAGAATGTTTGATCCCAGAGATCCAGCCCATCCCCAGCAGCTCAGGCCATTTCCTCCTCCACAAGCTCAGGAATTACAAGTCATTTCAGAAGCATGATCTTGATCTCATCAACTCTGCTGCACCTCACTGCACTCATTAAGCTTCATTTCTCCGTGCAAAAGCTGGGTTTATTCCTTTCTGTACATTATCCAGTGATGTGGAGGCCTAAAGAATGCTCCCATAAAATTCATCAGTGGCTCAGTGTCAGTTCAAAGCTGTCAAACCTGCTGATTCATTTCAGCAGCATTTACCGTGCTTCATTAATTCTAGATCTCCATGTTTTCAACAAAATAATGAAGTTATATATAACTCCAAGCAGCAGCACCAATAAATCCTTCAAGCCTTTGGCAACTCCTTTAATCCAAAGTAATCATGTTTCCTTGTATAACAAGTCTTGTGATGTCTGTAATAGCATCTCACTATAGTAACAACAGCCTTCATGTTATAGCTCTCTGCATGCCTCGAGTATTAATCAGTTCCCAGATTTAAATATGAAATTAGAGAACTCTTGATACTCTTCCTGAAACAGATATGCTAATCAGAGCCCCCCCTTCCTCCCAAATTTAAAAAAAAGTCCAATAAAGATCAGGCCTGTGGAGCTGTTGATGATGGAGTCAAAGATTGCAGCTTGCTGGTTATTGCTGTGCTCTATTACCTCATCCCTTCAGATTAAAATAACAATCCCAAACAGCCAGTCTATTCTATAGGCAGTTTTCTCTGCCACAAGCTCTTTTTCTTGGCTTTTAAACAGAAGGATGAAAAAAAAAAATCTCACCAGAAGGAAGGATTGCAGACTTCGTGCTAGAACTGGGAATATCATTTGCCTTCAAATGCAAAGGACACAATCATCAAAACATTTATTCTTCAATTCAGAAATTTCTTAATGAAAGCTACATGCTTCTCTTTCATAAGAAATAGAATAAGATAAGAAATAAGAAGAACCTAAATCCTAGCAATTTTCCAAATACACTGACTTTTTTCTAGTATTGTCCTGAAAACTCCTGCAGCATCCCCCAGCAGCTATTACCTAAAGGGGTGTTACCACTGACCAACCTTGCTTGAATTTAACCTCACTTAGCAGAAAACTTTGTGACCTTCATGCCTCAACTTAACTACAATGATATTTAACAGCATTACTTCCTTTTCCCAAATCTCCCATAACCATCTCTCATTTGCACCGTATAAAAAGAAAAGTCACAGTCAGCTCCTTGAACTTTATCAACATGTTTGGCTACAATCAAGATTTTACTTTGTTGAGCATTCTAAATATAATCTGCAGGCATAGATCTACAAATGAAACCATATTAAATTGCATATTAAATGCATTCAACAATTTGATCCAAACAGTAAAATACAGATTAAATCCAGAAAGCAGAAATACCAAATGCAAAGAAGTTTCTTTTAGGAGCTGGAAATAACATCTTATTTTGCTTTTGCATCTTCTTTGCCCATTACTCTTTTCAGATCTAGCAAGAACTAAAATCCAGCCTCCGTTTCACGACTGCCTGTCCCTAAAAAGAAGCCCAAGGTATCAGAATTTCTTAGATATGAGACCATTGCCTATGGAGGAAGAGATGAAATGAGTTTTAGTGCCTGAGTTACTCTTGCAGAAAGGTGAGCACAGCAACCTCAGGGACAGCAGCAGCAGTGTTTTCATAGGCACCATGTGTGGCAAAGGCAGATCCAGAGATTAGCACACATAAATCACTCACCCAGGGAGAAGAAAAAGCCTCCTCGATTGCCAGCTAAGACAACTAACACAAAATGCATGTTTTTACAAGGGCCATTCAAAGAAATAGCATGAGTGGGGAGAATGAGTCATGGGCCAGCAAGCTTCACACACTGCAGCTACTCAGAGTGAGAAGACAAAGGGAATTAGGACTTAGATGATTATTTTTTCTTTAAATAACCAAGAAGCATTAGCAAAACCAGCTGCTGCACTGTAATATTTCTAAGCAGCTTTGTTATGCCTTCATTTTCTCTTCCAGTAGGAGTTTTCTCTTTCTAACTTGCACTGGGTTTGCTGTTGTTGGCACGCTGTCTCAGTAGACATTAGACAAATAAACTTTTCAACAACATAAAGACTTTTAAAACTGTATCTCTTAACCCCTATCCCCTTGAGAGGCTGGAAAGTGGTTGCTTAATTCTTTACAGGTTTACTTGTGCCTCCCTTCTCTGTTTCTGTGACTGACTTTCTTTAGTTCCCAAAAAATAAATAAGCCTCTAAGCAGTTATCTCCACCTAAATCACCGTTTGTATCTATTTCCTAACCACGGATTTTTTGTATTTGTTGACAAACCTATTGGATTTCACACTTGACTTGCAGGGGATTAAATTCATTGCCTGGTGGGCTTGAGTCAGTACTTTACAATTACAGGAGTTTATTTTGTATAGAACAAGTACTTCAACAGAACTCTTATTTTCACATGACAAAGTACTGATGTACTTGCACACGGAGAGTTTTTCTCCAAATTTATTTCCATAATCTCACAGCTTTAAGTTCATTCTAACTAGCCCAGTTTTATTCTGTTTACTTTTGTGTTTTAACTGGAATAGAGTCTGTTCACCTCTTGTCTTAGACAGTCCTGTGCCATTAAATGGCCATTTTGCAATATTTTACACTTCAGGAATCAGACCACATCTGCACATACACCTTCCTGCACAGAGATGGCAGCAGAACTGCTACACACAGACTTCACATCAGCTCTGGGAGCTGATCCTAATCACATTTTAGCCATGAATTTCCTTCCCACCAAGGCCTGCAGCTCAGCCTAACTTTTTAAAAGTTCTGTTGTTAGATTTGCAGGTCTAGCATTTTCTATTTACCAAAACCACTCCTATTTATCCCGTAAAACAGCATTATTTTAAGGTTGCTGTGTAACAGTTAAATGACTAAAAATCATCACCACATTGTAGGGTAACAAGAAGTTTTCCTGTATATGAAAATAACAAACTCAGTAACTCACAAGCAGCTTTTGCTTCATGAAATATCACAGGTAGGAAAAGCTTTGGTGTCCCAGACTCAACACTACAAAATGCAATAACAGCACTAATTTAAAGCACATTATTTAACACCTAGAGGAGTGGGGCTTTTAAAGGTTGACAGACCAAGGAAACAGAAACTCATCCTAAACCTATTTTTTTAAATGTTATTATCTCCAAGCTTAAAAGTGAGACACTTTTCTCTTGGCTAATTTTTTATTACATGTATAACAATGCAGACTTTTTTGATGTCTCTTCATGAGGTCAGGCACAACTTTAATTTACAATTTACAGGATTTAACTTTCAACTAATTTGACCTTAAATCAACTAAGAGAAGTCACTGCTAAGGAAAAATTATCACTGAAGAGATAAGAGAGAACCAATCTTTATCTTCTTAGGCACAAAGTGCCTCATCTTGGAATCAAAGCTGGGTTTTAACTACAGAATTGGTCATTAATTTTATCAATCCTAAGATATCAGGTGGCTTCTCCAGGACTCCAGCCAATTCCATAAAAACAACTATGCTGCAAGGCAGATTTCAGCTGGAAGCCAGGTTTTAATGTGTTCCAAAAAAGTGTTGGAAAAAGGAAACTTCAGGAGAACCTGAACTACACTGAGGGAAAGGAAACACCAGCACTTTGCAGAGATGTTCATTAAAGTGCAAACACCAGGAAAATATTCAAATAGAAAGAGAGCTCAGGCCAGGAAGAGCTAGGTTAATATTCATTTTAAAGGCTCTGAAATCTGCCTGTTTTATAAATTAGTGTCAACCAAAACTCAGTAGCAATATGGATGCAAATCTTGAAACACTCACTCTGGTAAAATTATTTCACAGTTCACAAAGGAAGAAACCCTGAGCCATGGTGAAAATTTAAGCTGAGAAGTTGTTCACAAACAGTTTTCCATTTGAGATTTCCAAATAGGAGCATGTCTTAAAATTGATGCTCTGTTCTTAAAATTTGTGGTGCTTGATTTCCTCTGTGACTTAGCAACTGCTGGCATTGAAAAGAGGCTGTGCTAAACCCACAGGGTTTTCCAGCAGCTCTTCCCATTTCAACTGACTTCATTTATTACCAGATCCTATATATTTCCTATATTCCACCTATATTTACAGGAAAATTGGTCCCAAAGCTGAAAAGAAGCCACTGCTGCTTGTGCAGAGAGGTTTTGGGGTGTGAAACAGCTGGTGGCAGTAACAGGCACCAATGCACTTGGGGGATGTGGTAATTGCCTGCATGGCTGCACCCTGACAGAAACGCCCTCGGAGAAGTCCAGGAGGTGTTTCCAGAGGAAATCTGGATTGTCAGGAGGAGGCAAACACGGTTAACAATGACAATATTCTGGTGGACAACATTTCACAGGCTCCAGGATGACCAGAGGACAGCCTGGAGCATCGATCCCTAATGAAGTAACTTAATTAACACTTGAGGGGGTGCTGAGGCAGCCCTGCCCTGAGACATTCACAGCACCTCTGGGACCTCATACAACAATCGGTGTCCATTGAAATCTGGCACTGATTTGGCCAGCAGCAAACTTTCCTCTTTTTTAAAATTTCATTTTATTTGAACAAGCACTCATATACTCTTGGACTGAGATGCACATTGTAGAATTTATGGTCTTAATTAGAATTAAAAAAGTTCATCAGTGTGTTTGTCTGTGTTGTGTAATTTCTTATTCTTCACATGAGAATAACAGAATGCATCTCGAACAGTCTATTCATTCTTCTTTGTGACAAAGTGTATTGGAATGGAAGAGATTTAATCCCTGAATTTCATTACTTCTCCTTTACTGGAGATTCTTCCTTCAAAGGAAGAAGAGTCAACAGAATTTGAAACTCTTTCCAGAACAGAACTGCTTCCCCAAAATAAAGATTTTACAGCTTCAGTCTAGCAGTTCCCTTCAAAATTTTGGGGTGCTGTGCTGATCATTAGCTAAAATTACTCTAAAATCTTCAATAAAGTACAATTTAACATCACTTAGCAGCATGGCACAAATCAAAACACGACTTCATCAGCTCCAGTACTCCTTGTTTAGGTGCTGATCTAACGAGGGCAATTATTAAAATGAGCCCCAAAGAAGAGCAGTGCACCTCTGCAACTGGACTGGAGGTGGATTCTTATCAAAAGAGGAAAGCCCAGAGCCCCCTTGGGAGAGAAGGGCTGATATTGGTCCCCTCCACTGATCAATACTGCTCACAAAGAGGAAAACCAGCCAGCAATTAATGTCTGCAGAAGCTTCATGAACAGCAGAGTGCACATTAATGCTGCTGCAGGTTTTGTCCAGGTTCTTCTCCCAAAGTCTCTTCCCCTCACATAAAAAGTGATGAGATAATAAATTTATTCCTATTAGCACTTTCCATTTTATAGTTACAGGAGACTGTGAAATTTTACATAGAGATTTAAACTCTGTCAATGTTTGGATTCTAAGACAGCAATTCAGTTAAAAAAAAAAACTCTTAATTGTAAATTAAAGTTGTGCCTGACCTCATGAAGAGACATCCAAAAATAACCCTTGAAAAACCCGTGAAAAAAAATATATAAACCAACAAAACCTGTTGCTAACTCAAACACCATGATTCCATTTCTTTCAGTGGGTTTTTTCCCCATATATTTGACATTTCAAACAAAAATGATAACTGGATACCAACCAAATGTCCTTCCCTCCAAAAAAAGAAATGTCTGCACAAGCCCCTCCTTGCCCTGGAGGGATAAACACACATTTATTCAGATATCTCATGGAACAGGAGTATTTGTGCACATCACTCTCTGACGTGAGTCCCAGGAAGATCATTTGAATATATTAATGATAATAATTGAAATTATCATCGAAGGTATCAGGGGAAAGGCAAGGAGCTCATGTTTTGGTAGCAAACAGAGGCACCACTTACAGGTATTTCTAAACTCTTCCAAAAGCAGCAGAAGGCATCAGCAGAAAAAAAAATTACCATTGTTCAAAGAGCCAGGAAACATTACTTGATAAATGAAGAAAAATGATGACACTAATTGACATCATGAGAAAACTCAAAAAGAAAAAAACAACCCTCCTCGTGAAAGAAAACAAATTAATCTCTTAATCTCTTAAGAAAGAAATTCCAGGGCAGGCCTGAATCTGTCAAAGTTAATTTCTCCAGAAATGCACCAGATTAAAAACGCGAAGGAAAACAAAAAAGCTCACAGTCACAGAAAAGTCTCAAATATTAATTTTGGGCTACCCATCAGTAATGATTTCTTTAGGAAGTTTTCATAACACCAAATAAAATTAAATTCTGAATAATACTTGGCAAACAGAGAAAAATTGCCAAGTTACAGAATTTACTGTTACAATATTGTTGTAGCTGGGTTTTTCTGTTTTGCTTGGGGTTTTTTTTTTGGCTCTTCGTATGTTATTGTTTCAGCATCAAATACACTGCATAATATAATGCAGAATCAGAAACAAGCAGGATATTTTTAATAGAAAAGCACACTGGAAATTCTGAATTTTCTTCCAAATTAGGAGAAGCACAAAGTTCCTTTTCAATACCAGCTGCTTGTTCTACAGCTAAGCCTTGTTCCTCAAGAAATGACTGAAAAATGGTGAGGCACAAACCTCAAGTAAGTGCAGAAATAATAAAATTGGGTTGTCTGTATTTTCTCTGAGTCTTTTACTAGCGTGAATCCTTATTTTTTTTTTCCTCCATTCATTAGGATTGTTTGGGATACAGAAATGGGATTTTGGAAATGCCAAACAGGCCCCATTCACTGGCTACAAGAACTTGCCACAGAAACTACAGATACCACACTTTTTGTGAGAGACAGAAACTTGAAACACAACATTACTGAAGTAAAATAACACACACATAATCACCTGCTGGCACCATACCTGACCCTTAAATTCACATTCAAATATAGGAACTCTGCTACAGATTTGATTTTTTTTTTTCCAAAGGTCTCTATGACCCTCTTGGATTGCAACTTCTACCCCTTCTTGTTTTTTTAATCAGAAAACCAAGTGAAAATTTTATTTCTGGTGTGTTTTATAATCTTCTTCTATCCTGATGAAAGCAGGAAGTGCAGTAAAGCATCCAAGTAATTGAGGAATTGAAATGCAAAGTAAGAAAAGTATACTTACACTTGTGTCTTACTACAGAGAGAAATGAGAATTACAGAGAGGTGAGTTGAGCATATCAGCAAAGCTGTGAATTAGGATGAGAAAACTTTAGATTGAATTAGAAATTTTAGGGGAAAAGCATCTTTACATCTGTACAGATTAACCCTTTGCAGGGTTAATCCAGAGCATGTGGGGAACAAACCAGCTGGGTTTGGGGATGCATTGATACGGAACAGTCCTGGGCTGCCCAGCCAAGCTGTGACCTGGAAATCATTCACTTTTCTGCCTCCAGTTCCACACCTCCAGCCCTGATTAACCACCCAAGGATGCTCAGGCTGCCTCTATTTTAAGCCCAGCCATTAAACTCGACTGCAGGGCGAGCAAGGGTCAAGTTTAAAAGTTGAGCTTTGCAGAAAGGAGCCCGAGTGATGTGGAAAACAGAAATTCAGAGCTGCCATCAGCTCGGGCAGCTCCCCAGATGAACTGCATCCAGTGCAAACAGGGCCTGAGTGCTGACATGGGAGATTCCCACAGCTCCCTTTGGCCCTCCCAGCCTGTGGCATCACAGCCTGCTGCCCAAGCTGCACAGAATGAGCAAACTGGGGAGAAAAAAAAAAACCAAAATGTTCCACAGAACCTAAATTAAAGCCAGATGTAGAAGGAGCAGATGCCTGAAGTGTACTGTCAGTTCAACACAGGAGAGGAAAGCTTGCTGGTGTTATTATTTATTAATTGTCATGCTAAGGAAGTCATGGAGAACATTTATGATTTAAGAAATAGGTGTTCTATTGACTAAAAATCCTGCAATTTGTATCAAGTTTAAACCTATTTAAATGTACTAAAATTTTAAACATTTTTTAAAAATGTATTAAATGTTTAAGTTAATTAAGTTTTAAATGTATTAAAACTTTAAACATATTTAAAGGTATTAAAATATTATGGTCAACAGCACAGCCCTGGAACAGGAACTAAACAGTGCAAGTAAAGAAAGATTTTCACTAAGTGAAAGGTCTCTCATGTCTTACTGCAAATTGTGTTCCTGAAATCTGGGCAAACACACTTGGTGCTAATAACGTGGGGGGAGTGTTCATGGAAATTCAGGCTATCCAAAAATGTTGTATTTAACAGTCACTCCTACAGAACATGCACAACTTATCCAGATTCTCTTTCAGGCAAACCCAAAACTTAGAAAAAAATTCTCATTAAAGCACTTCTATACACACATCATGAAAGCAGCAAAGCATTTAGGTGAATTAAAAATAAAAAATATTAAAAAAATGTGAAATGTAAGAGCAGCACAAAACTTCTTCTGACCACAACAAAACACTCTTGGCAAAATGTTCAATGAAATGCTCTGAATGAATGCACATTTTAACAGAGAACCTTTTAAAAATAAGCACGAGACTGAGTAGTTCCCCTATCAGATGCAGGTTTATTAGTGAAATATCAGGGATTTATATATGGAATTACAACCCAATTATGATGTTACTGGGTAAACAGAAGGTTGGATGACATTTAACTTTACAAGTCTATTTTCTTTATAGTTCTGGACTAGCACTGGACAGATTTTATTAGACAGGAGGAAAGGAAAATCTGCAGTTACCAGAAGCCATTTTTATGGTCTCCAAATGCACCAATAATCCACAAAATCTCTCTGAAGAGTTTGAGTGGTGAAAAGCAGATAATTTCTCACCAGAAAAATGAAACATTCCCATCCCAAACCAGGCCACCCCCACCTGGTGGACCCTCTCAGTGCTTTTGCTGCAGTCTTTAGAGTGTATTGAGAATATCTCAGATCAAAGGAGCACCAACCTTAGCAAATCCAGTGGCTCCATTTTAGGGAGCACATTCTGCCAAGAGCAGCTCCAAAGCAGCCAGAAACCCAAAAAATCATTTTGCAGAGCTCACAGTCCCCAGCTGCAGCGTGAGAAAAAGGAGCTCGAAATACAAGAGAAAAGGAGCTCAGGACAGGAGAGTAATTCTGCAGAAAAGATATTAAAGGAGAGTAATTCTTCAGAAAGGATATTAAAAGCACTCTCTTGTGCACCTAAAAAATTTAAGAACTGCCCCAGATGATAAACTGAGAGACTTGTGGAGGAGCACAGAACAACCTCTTTGTTTTTCAGAGCCAAAATGTAATGTTTTTCAGTGGCAAAAGGTAACAAAGAACTGGTTTTTAATCCAAAGCAAGCAGGGGTGCTCCAGAATCTCCACAAATAATCTGCCTGTCAGCCCTTGCCATTCAGAAACACAGATTCACCAAGGCTGTTCAGCTGGTTAACTGCTGAAAGAGATGGATTTTCCCAAAAATGCAGCAATCCTAGAGGGAAGAATCAAGCCAGTTCCCTGGTTTTATAGCAATTAACCTAATTTGAAAGCATGAGCTCTGCAAATACTTTGTATGTCAGATTTTCCACCTCTGAGCAGTGATTTCACTGCATAAACCTCACTGAAGTACCCCAGGATTTTTGAAAAGACACAAATTCTGGGTTTTAAGCAAAACTTTGAACTTCAGTGAGTTGCAGTAAACTCCCCCCAGACTCTGTATTTTGTAGAAAATATCTAAAACCTCATTAACAAACACCTGTTCTGAAGCTGCAAAAGGGATTTATGGATTAATACATGCTAAATAATACATTACTAATTTTAATTGTTTTTACGTTTTACATTGGCAACCTAGACACTAAAGGTCAGGCCTGGCAATCAGCCTTTAATTACTCTTGCTGTTAATGAGTAGCACGTGTTAAAGGGCGCTTGTTTTCCCTTCTGGGATCCCTCTCATGAATATATTTAAATGTTTTCAGGTATGACCATGCTGACTTCAGAATGCATTAGGTATTTTACAGTTCATGTTTCCAGCACCTGCTACAATTATTTTTCAAAGGTCAAACATGAGACAGAGAGCAAAGTCATCATTATCCACCCAAAAATTTATTAAGAAACACTGTGGAGCCCTTTCCAGCTGAAAAAGCAGCTCCAGCACTTGCACAGGCTGCAGGGACTGCACAATCACTGCTTCAGAAGCATCCCTGGGGTACAGCTATGCCAAAATTAAATGATGATGCACAAGGGTAGGATATTGGCAGAGGGAGGAAGGAATACAAATCATTGTTAAATATAGTATTAGAAGACACCTGTTTGATTTTTTATGGAACACAGCATCACAATTCAATATTGAGTTATCACCAGTGCTGCTGTCCATGAGATCAAAACCCCCCCCAGTTTCTGCCCACATTCCATTTTTTGTCACTGGGCAGGAAAATAGCATTTCCCCCCCCAATATTACAATCCACCAAGCAGCATAATTACATTTTAGTTGACCTAAAATTGCAATTGATTTCCTCACACCGCATAATCCAAGTCACCTGCTTCCTTTAAAAGTATTATTTAAAGACTCAGATACAGAAAGTTACAATTAATTTAAGAGAATGTCTAAATCATTGTGTTAATCATTCTGTAAATGAAATACCACTGCTTAATTCTATCATTTGATCACATGACTAAGTAACATCCAAATTCTATTTGCTTACCTCAGCAGCCTGTGTCTCCTGGTGTAATAAAGTCAGACCTGTCAAATCTTCCAAGAAGGAATGTGAAGAATTAAAAACTTTAGCTAGGAAATTAAACCCTTCTCGTTCATACTGCTCAAGGACCTGCCAAATAAACAAACAGAAGTATTTCAAATATAATACCCAGAATCTGATCCATCCTCATATTTGGCTCACAAAATAAAAGCAGAATCTTTCTGAACACTCAGAAAATGACTAGATACCACAAACAGGTAAAAATGCCAGAGAACAGAACAATCATTTTCCTCAACTCAACTTCTACAGTGAGGAAAGGTGGAAGCAAGAGGGAAGAGCAGTGGGGTTTAAGATTTCCTGCTTTAAATACATTTTTAAGCTTAGAACAAGACAGATGATAGGGCAAGAAGGAAAACCTGGCTGCACAGCCATGAAAGGAGCATTTGAGTGCCAGAAAGCACAGTAAAAGCCTGTTCCAGTGTCAGTGCAGGGAAAGAACCATGCTGGGACAGCCTGAAAGAATTCCCTGAGTTGGAGTCCAAGCCCAACATCCCCCCAGCCTCCAGAGATTCCTGGTTCTGAGGCTCTTGTACCTTTCTCTATTTTTCTACATGAATTTTCCCAGTTTATTTTTTATCTGGACAATCTTACTGGCTCCTAGAAGAACTGTGAGTTTTAGTTTCTGCTCCTCTCAAGCACTGACCATGAAGGACTTTATTTCAGCTTTAGGGAAGGAGTTGCCAGGCTGATTTCAAGCCAGGGAGACGCAGACTGAGGGAAGAGAAGATAAATATCAAACATGACCCCAGTCCTGCACGTTTTGTGACAGCAGGCAGGCAGAAAATGGAAGGAACTTATGCCTGAGCAATCCCAGGATCCACTGTTTCCTTATTTTTGTTCCAAGTTCTGATCATTTCATCCCCTGCTCTCAGATGAAGCAGCTGAGCTTGATTCATTTTGAACAGCTTTTCCTGCAGAACTTCAAGGAGCAGAGCAGGATTTATGCAGGGACCTCAAAGCCACAGACATTTAAATAGGAAGGAGAAGAATGTGTGACAGGGAAGGATCACCAGGATCCAGAAGAGGCAGGATTTTCACAAGCATAGAAATACTCCTATCAGAATTCATCAAATCACAACTTAGCTATCTCACTCCTCCCTAGTTTAACAATTCCTAATGGTCTCAAACACCCATTTCATTGATCAAACTGTGGGAACTTGCCCAGCCCAACAACATTCTTCAGCAAAACACATCCTGAGAGCTTTTACACTGAGTCCTACAGGAATTCAGGCTCATTAAAAACCATATTTATATTTAGCTGACAGGATTCTAAGTCTACTGATAAAAATAGACTGGGATCCTCACTCAGCTCTTCATGCTAAACTATCTAATGCATAATTAGGTATCAAAAAACACAAACAGAAACAACTGAAACACAACCATGAAAAGGAAGACAGATACATAAAAGGTGATTATCAAATATTTGGCACCTTCCTGACCACATTTATTCTTCTAAAATAAACAAAATCAGCACCCCACGTTCTCTTCCTGCATCTACAGAAATTGTTCTTCACACTTGAAAGACTTATTTTGCCATAGGGGTTTGGTGTGTGTGTACAATGACTGATAAACATAACCATGAATTAAAAAAGAAAAAGGGATTTAAAAAAAAATTGGGAGCATTTATTTGTATTTTTCTTGGGTTTGTTATTCCTGAGATAAATGAAGTAACATGAACGTTCACAATGCAATACAGAGAACTGAGCAACTTCAGCATTTTTTTGGAGATGCGTCCTCTCAATATTATCCACGAAACATGGTGGGATTGCACTGTGGATTTACACATTCCGTGAGAATTCTGGGTTTCAAAATCCCACTAAAACAACCCAAGTGCAGCAGTCTCTTGCACAGACACCAGTTTCTAACCCTGGAGTGTGTTCACAGCCCTGCCTGTGGGAATTCCTGACCCTGGCAGGGGTTTTTGGCTTTTTTTCCCCCAAGGTTTTTGGAGGAACCACAACCCAGATATTTGGTGCTGGGACAGATCAGAGTTCATGGCCCACTGGAACCATCCCCAGCCTGCACAGTGAACCTCAGCCTTGTTTTAAATTATTACAGCACCTCAGAGAAACGCAGGGACAACAACACTGAGATATTTTGGTCTCTTCCCAGGGGCAAAACTTATTAAAAGATGTAAACCACCTTGGGCTATGCAAATATTATGAGCAGAGCAGGGGATTGAGTGCAACCTTTCTATACACAGCTCATCCATCAAGCAGCCCTTAAACCTGGCTGGGTTTGTTATTCAGCAAACTCTGCTTTGATCCTCGCTCCCAAAAACTGGGATTTGAGCCTGGAGTGAGAATTTCCAGGTGCTGCTCCCTCAGTCCAGAGTGCCAGGGTGCTGAGCAGGAGTTGCCCTGGTTTATCTCAGGCATGGGCAGACCTNAGACCTTCCCCAGCCCCTGCCAGGAATTCCTGAGCTCACCCCGGCACCCACAGTGGCCAGCACTGCCTGGGGATGGAGCACCTGGAACAGCTCTCCTTCAGTCCAAGTGCCCTTTGTGTTGCCATCAGTGTGGATAATGCCAGGAAGTCTCTCATTAAGTACCTTTTAAAGTATTACTATTAATAAAATT
>VXBC01007487.1:215324-242368 GCA_013399945.1 Ploceus nigricollis
TATATTACTATTAATAATATTAATGTGATTAATATATTATTAATAATATTATAATATTGTATTATATTATTATATATTATTAAAATTAATAGAAATATCTATTAAATTAACAGAAATATCGATTAAATTAACAGAAATATTAATAAGGTCACAGATCCAGGAGTTGCAGGTACATTGTTTTAAGATTTTTTTTGTACTGGTACACATTAACATGACTAAATCTATTGATATGGAAAGATTTAAACATTTATCTTCCCCCTGTGTGGTTGAGACCATCCATGGTGCCACAATGGCCAATTCAGGTTTTGGTAACAAATCTGACCATACACACAGGATCTTAAAAACCTAAAGCACAACAATAAAGAACATTTTTCCCCCTAGCAGCAGCCACAGAAGCCTGCAAAGCTGCATTAAAAAGTGTACTTGCAGATTAGAATGACTTGCTTTTTACAAAGAGGACAGCCTGCTGAATGGAAGTGTTTGTTAAGTAGTTTTAAATCCAGAATTCCAGGCACATGAGCCAACAAATGTCATATCAGAGAGGCAAAAAGCCACCTGCAGCAGCACATTTGCTGCCTGAGCTGGTACCACTGAAGAAGACACCCACTATAATGAAACCCTTTTAACATAGGCAGTGACTGGGAGAACGTTTTGTCACCCTCAGGGACTTTATTTCTCAGCTGAGGTGATGAAAACTTTCCAGTGCCACAAAAAGGAGGAATTCCATGAAGCTGCCACATCTAACCTTTCCTCCCCAAATTCAGTAGCAGCTTTTCTCTGATACACAGAACAGGGCACAGATTGGTTCAGCAGCCACTGACCAGCCCTCAGAAAGGAAAAAGAATGAGGCAAAATAATCTCAGATTCCTATGCCAGGAGACCACACAGGGTGCAATCACACAGGAATAAAACCAGTCTGAACAACAAATAGACACACAAAATAATTCTGTCTCCAGATTTAGTAAGTGACCAATTTGCTGCTGCATGGAAAGGAAATTTTCTCCTATTTAATCATGCCCAGCAGAGCCCAAAGGCCCAAGGCTGGCATGAATTTGCTTTTGCATTTCTGAACAATTCTCATCCTTGGTGCCACTGAGATCCTCCTGAGGAACAGCTCTACAGGAGCAAAATACTTGAGAGATGCTACAATTTGTATTATTCTTGATCTCAGACCAGTTACTGTCTGACCACAGATGCACAAAATCCCACCTGAACTTCTTCAGGGAGTAAACCCAGTCCTTCAGTGTCACTATGCAGCAATTCATTCTCCAGGCAGGAAAAAGAAATATGAAAGCACAACAAAAGGAACCAGAAATAGATAATTCTTCCACCCAGCCTGGCAAGCTGGAGCAGGAAGGATTTCTGAAGGAACTCTTATCTTTTCCTCACCTGCAGGTCACTTCTCAGAGCTTAGGAGAGCCGGAAATCACCAATTCCTTCTGGATTTCATTGGCTGCTACAAACACTGCCAGGAGAACCCACATTTTCACAGCACCCTCTCCTGACATGCAAATCTCTCAGGCTGATGCCACAACCTTGATTTCAGCCTCCACTTCACAGAGCCAGAGCTCCAGAACTGTTTTTTTTTTTACATAACGGCATTTTAACAGAACAAATCAAGCTGTGGATGCACACCATCCCAACAGGACCAAATCCATGGATTGCCAAGGCTTTCTGAGTAAATGATACCCAGTAACCCATTTCATGAGCAATCTTTGTCTTCTGGCCTGTTTACTGAAGTTAAAAAAACCCCAAATCTCATGGCAGAAGGAAAAAATACAGGCTTGGAGTAAAAGGACTTGCTTTGAAATGAGAAACAGATGTGCAGCCCTGGTGTTATATTCTTTTTAACAGCATTCTGCACAAACTCCTCTCAATTGCTGGGTACAAAGACATTCAGAGAGAGAATCTGGCTCCAGGATTGCTTTATAGCAGAAAAGTTAATATCTGCTTAAGCAAAAACACAAAAAACAAGCTCCTAAGCCAAAGAAACTGACTACTGATGCAAAATTGGCTCTTGTTTTATTTCTGTCACATCAATTTCAAACTTTTTTACCAGTATTTACATTTGGTTTGGCTTTTTTTTTCCTTTTCAAAGTAGGTTGCATCTGCAGAGCTTGAACCAGTGCTGTTTACTTTCCAGGAAAAATAAAACAAGGAGTGAATGCTACCAGCTGGATTATTTACACTAAAGATTTCTGGGTAACTTACCCCCAAAACAAGTTCCTGGATTATTTACACTAAATAAGATTTCTGGGTAACTTACCCCCAAAACAAGTTCCTGGACTTAAACACTTCCCTCCCTTAAAGGGGACAGGTACTTCACTAAACATTTCAGAGTCACAAAATATCTCAATATTCAAGGCTCTGTTTAGAAATTGGACAGGCCTGGATAAATTTTTACATGCTGTTAACTCCCTGCTTATCACAGGCCATGCAGCAAGGATAGAAAATTACTGTTCACCTGCTGAAAAGACATTTGGAAAATAAGACAGATGTGAAAAAGTCTTGCCAGCTCCATTCTTCAAAATTCAATGTATCTGCTGTTAAAACAGCAATTTAATGGAAGTTTTATGCTGTGAAGAATCCTCCTGAATGAGAACAAGCTGAGCCACTGAGTTAAAGATTTTACCACACAACTCATAATTCTGGTTTCCTTAAAAAAATCCTCATCCCCTCTTGCCTTTTCACAAAGTTCTCAATTTTTATTGCCATCTGATCCTAAAAAGTTGTCAAGGAAAGTCTAATAAGGTGATGCTGTAATAGAGCTGTGAAAAAGAAGGCAATAAAATTGCACTTTTGTGAGGATCATGGAATGATTTTTCAGGGCTTCAGTTCATGGGTTTGGAACAGGAAAGTCTGACAATATTACATGAAAAAAGATAATAGTCCAAAAATTACCTCAAATGAAATTACCTAAAACTTGTGCATTCACTCATGATTAAGTCTGAAAAACAGAGTTCAGCAGAAAGCTGTGCTCCAGGTGTGCACTGAACAAGGCCATGCTGGAAACACTGGAGATTCAGAAACCACGAGACAAAAATGGCATCACTTTGGGCTCGTGTCCAAACCATGAAATCACCCTCTGCATCCACACAGTTCTCTCCTTTCCTTGCCATCATCAGTATTAAAACTGAAAGCAAATCAGTATAAAACCTTAACTAATCCAAGTACAATGTGCTGAAAAAATCATTTAAGGAAGAGACTGTTGTTTTAATTCAGAGTAGGAGAGAAGCTTTGCCTGTTGCTATTTCCTACCCTGATTTTGAACTGCAATGGGCAGAAAATGGAGAATTAACTCATTGAAGAATCAGCTCTGAAAGGGCTCAACAGGGTTTTTTTTTTTTAGCTTGGGATTTTTCAGTTTCTTTTGAATAATGCAAAGGAGGAAAGTAGAGTTCTTAGAAATTTAAGAAATGCCAGTTTAAGCATGGCCTTGTCAACATTTAGTTCTTGGGAGATACATGCATTTTTTTCTGGAATAATCTTGATGTGCTTCATCAAGTAACCATTTGCTCTGATAAGAATATCTGACAGATAAAACTTCAGGATTTTGATTTTAGCAGCTCTTTCCTTTCTTAAATATTTCTCACAACTTATTTCAAATATAACAGCATCCCCAGATTCCAGTCAGTCTAAGGAAGTTCCATTGCACAGCACACAAGCTGAAAGCATTCCCTGCCTGAAAACAAAGAGTACAGAGATATGAAAGGAAACAAAAGGACCAAGAGAAAAATCAACATCTCATTTTAGAGAGTGAGAAAGAGGCACAAAAGGGGTTTCTGGCAGGCAGCACCATCAGATCCTGTGTCCTGACCTCCCTGAGCAGGTGGGTACACCCTTCAGTCCCCTCCCTGCTCACTCCACGTTTTCCACAGGATGGATGCTTACAACTTGGATATTTACAACTTCATTTATCCCCACTCTGCTTCCTGTCCAGCATTTCTGCTGCTGAGCTCATCAGCAGTCCCAGCATGCTTGGCTCCAGCTCCTTCTGGCACCAGTCACCCTCTGCTCGACAGGGAGGCAGAAATCCCTGATCCTTCTCAGCCCCATCCCACAGGAAGGACAGTTTGGGGCTGGATCTGGGGTTAGATGTGCACAGGGACAAGCACCTAATGCCCAGTTTTCTGAAGGAGCAGCATCCACTGTCTGCAGAGAACCCTTAAAGCTGGGAGAGAAGCAAGGGCATTCCCCAACACGTAAAGAAATGATTGTTCTCCCAGCAAAGCAACTGCCTGATGCTGAATGATGCTTTGGCTGCCTGCACAAAATGTGGGTTTGCCAAAGGCAGGAGTGGCCCAGCCCTGCAGGGCTGGCTGGAGGCACCAGCAGCCAGCAGTGACTGGGTGCTGCCCAGGAAATTCATTTATTCCAGGCAGCCCTCCCCTGCCAGCAGCACTTCAGCAAGGAGGCAGATCTGTCACACACCGAGCACTGACACTGGCACTGCCTCTGGCACAACCTGCAGCTGCTCAGGGCTCCCCTAACCCACAGCTCCAGCTGGAAAACCCACATTTTGGGGACTACTGCAGAGCAGAGGGTTTTAGAATCTGGATGTGCTGCAATACCTATGAAAACAGCACTGGAGGAGCAACAGCATTTTCTTCAAAACCATATTTACTGGATTTCATAGATTTCTGCTATTTTACCATCTCTTAAAATTGAATTCGCTCCCCTCTTCCAATTTCAAACAAAACAAACAATTCTGTAAGGACAGATATATCAGCACTGTGGAAAAACTGAAAAAAAGTCAAACTTAGCTTAAACTGTTCAAAAATATTTGCAAACAAAGATCAGCTTTGCCATAAAACAAAGCTGATGGTTAGTTAAGCTGAAGAAAATGGACAGCAGGGTAGACAGACACCTGTCAAAGACTGCAATGAGAATGCAGAAAAACATCTGAAAAATGAGTACAATAATTAAAATAGAAAAGGTAATTAAAATGAGAAAAAACTTACATAATTTAAAATATTGTGTCTCCATGAATATGCACTGAATCCTTGGAATAACTGAAGAACTTGGGGATAATAATAACTGAGTAACTAGTAATAACTGAATAACTTCCCAATAAACCAGGGAATAGAAAGCACTAGGCTTCAAAAATGCAAAAATCTTATGGAAGGAAAAAAGAACAACTATGAATTGCTCATGTCCAGCAAAATGAACAACTGATCTTTTGAGTTCCAGGTGGAATCCTACAGAATGAGGGCTGGAATTGATGGTGGGATGAACACCATCATCATCATCATCACCCCAGCACCACACATTGAATATTCCTGAATTTTAATCCAGTTCAGTGTTCTCCAAGTGGGTTTTTGCAGTTCTTGTAGGCAGATATTTCAAGCCAAAGTATTTTAGCTGAGTTTTGTTTTAACTGACAGAGAAAGAATGGTGTGACAGCTTCACAGAGAGATGACAAGACAGCACAGATTATCTCTAATATAAACAATTAAAAATTATATTCTAGGCAGAGGTAGATATTGAACATGTCAATACTAGAAAAGTGCAGTGATGCTGCTGTTTTCCTCATTGATAGTCCTTTACTTGTCCTAATTGTAGCTAGAATTTCATTGAATTGGAAGAAGAAATACTGGGAAAAATCCCAAACAAAAAACCCTTTAAGACCCATAAAATCTAATTTAAATGCAACAGAAATACAACCTGTCAGAAATTATTCCATTGTCTCAAACAATGGCAGGTTTCTTCTTTCCTTTAAACCCTACTATTTTGAAATTTAAATGTAACAATGGGAAAATTCATTTTTATTCATTTCTAAGAGAAGTACTACATTTAGCTCAGGATGCTTAAAATATGCCTGGGTGTATTAACAATTCATTCTTCAAGCCTCAATGAAATCTATCCAATATTAATACAGAGGCTGCACTGTACAGAGACTTGTCAAATGCTCACATATGTAAATTCAGGAAATAAGGAAAGCTACATATGGACTCTGTTTCACTGACTGCACAGCACAGCTACAGAAACAACTCCTAAAACATTCTCTTAAATTTTTGAAATGTTCATTCCTGAAGGACAAACATTTCTCCCCATTTCCTTCATCATTTCTGCAAGATCTTCAAGAGATTTTTTCTTTTTTTGAGCACAGGAACGACCAAGGCTTTTTCTCCCCATGACTTTTACATCCACACAATACTTGGATTGAGAAATGTATAATATAAAAAGATTTAAAGGGGTTTCATTGACAGATCATCCATTACTACTGGGAGAAAGCAAAGAGGAATGTCTTAGTGCAGTCAGGGCAAATCTGAAGGGCCTGGGATCAAAATCAAAATTATCTCAACTGAAAAACTTCAGTGAGTGAGTGAATCTTGCAGGTTGCTGTCATAAGTGATCAGAACAATTTCGAATAAAAATGCAGGCACAGCAGTTAGCAGAGGAGAACAATGAGAGCATTGTTGAGGCTCCTTGATGACAGATTCCCAAACTGAAACGCTCATAAATAACTTACGCAACCCCAGCGCCCAGTGAATGCCACAGCTAAAGGGCTTCATGTATTCCTGAGATGGTAAAAAGGGAAAACATCTGCAAGGGCAGGGGAATATCCTGACTGAAAACAGAAATTGTAACATAATGCCAACAATACCAGCCCTGATCCCAGTGTCTGCCCCTTCGTGACACGCAATGAAACTGAGAAACATTCAACGTGAACTCAGCGGGTAAAAAAGCCACTTCAGCAGCTCAAGTTCCCAGCAAACGAGGAGAAAGTTGGGAAAGAACTTGGAAATTAGCAGAGAACCTTGTGCTGATTTTGATACATTTCATAGGGGGAGTAGTTACACATGAGAATGACTGTAGTAGGGGAAAGAGAAATCTCTTTAAGGAGAAAAAGTCAGATTTCCAGCACATGGGTGCTAAATTTTAACTCTGGAAGAAATGCGAGCTATGTGTAAAAACAGAGGGGTTCTACATCTTTATATCCAGGTTGCTTGGTGGCAATTATCTTTTGTGACATTAAACTCTGCATCTGTGGGTTCTCCTTGTTCATTACATGATGCACAAGAATGGGAGCAATAAAAGGAAATGTTCATTGCCCTCAGTAAAATAGGAACACTGGCAGTTTTGCATTAAAATACATCAATTTTTTAACATTCATGATTTAAGGCTTTAACCAGTTTTCTGCAAGGTTCAGATCTGCTTCCCGAGGAATTGCAACACTTCTCACCACAACATAATGAACAAACAGCCTCATTTTGCTCCCAACAGGGTAAACAGGTTAATTAGCCCAGTCAGTAATAAGCTAAACGTTCTCTCCTGTAAGTAAAGCAGCTGTTACAAATAGATATCTGTGGGAAATGGATTTGTAGAGAGTGTTTAGGGCTTGATAGAAGGTTTACACAGTATGTATTTGTATGTAAACTTTGAGATAAGAAATGCTGATTTAGAAATGCTATGGAATAGGACAGATATTGTTGAGAGAGAATCAGAGCTAGAAAAAAGTTTCAAGGGATGGCTTTGTAAATAAGATTAGATACTTCGAGAAATAGAACTATGAAAGATACATTGTAGTAAGATTTACAAGGAGTAGCTTTAGATGATTGGTTTTAAGGCATTTATAGTATGGTGTGGCAAAAAGCTGATAGGCCAAGAAATGCTTATGGTGTTTTGTAATTGGGAAATAGTCAGCTTGTGATTGTGATGGCATGAATTATAACAGCTGTATTGTCTCACCCTTCTCATGAGACTGAAAATGGTAATAAAGGTTTTCAAAATGTCTCTCAGTTGCCCCATCTCTGGGTCAGACAAAAGTATTGTCTGACAAATGTCCATCCTAAAGGACTCGGGAGTCTCCCTTGCTGGTGCCAGAACAAGTCTGGCACCAGAAGAGCTCTCGCTGCTCTCTCAGTGCCCTGAGCTCTGACAGGGATATCTGACATTCCAGCACAGCTTCTGCAGGATCAGAATAAGACAGAGGGGGAATCATACAAGGAAAAATTGGCCCAGAATAAAAATAGATTGGTTTCCTGCTGCGACCATCCCAAAATTCCTGAACAATTGCCTGCAGGAAGCTTCTCTGGCACGTGGCCTGGGCAGGACAAGTCTAGGTAAGGAAAAGTTGGCTGCTTGCATGTCTGGCCTCTGCAGCTTCAAAAGCAGAGAAATGAAGGAATGACTGAGTCAAAATGAAAAGGACTCAAATCTCTAAACATGCAGATCATTAGCAGCTTCTCCTGAGTCCAGCAGCTGGGCTGGATGGCTTCAGGATGTACTGGAATTCTTGTAAAATTCCTAATTCATTAGTTTTGTGCTTTAAGAGTTACAGTGACAAGATCTCAAGAAGGAGAATGCTGACAAAAGAAAAACACAATGAACACAATGCCAGCAAATTCAATTCTATCTGTGCTGAAAGTCTGAACCTCCAGTAATTCTGACATGGAGCAGGATGGAATACTAAATTACCTTGTTAAAAACAAACCCTCACACAACAAACCAACATAGAGACTACAATTAAATCGTAATTGGATTTGTCATTTCAAAGCATCAGCATCAGATTTCCACATAATGCAGGGTGACATATTCTTATGCTAATAAATAAAGTTAGCAGAGTAAACAAAGGCTGTGTTTCTACTGTAAGGAAATCCGTGAGCCAATGGAGCAACCTTTTCAGCACACAAGAAATTCAATCCCCAAACCACATGAAAAGTGATCTCTCTGGGAATAGCACAGCTGCTAGAATCCAAGGCAGTTTTTATTAAATCATCAAGTCTGTTTATGTAAAATGGGGCTCTCTTAAAATGACCTCCAAGAGGAAATGATTTGCTAAGGAAAAACTGATCCCTGCACTGAATTTATCTGTGTGGATGTACATTTTTATTGTTTTTACATGGCAGTGTTTCCTGAATTGGAGATAAGGAGAAAATAAGAGGAAAAGAGAAAGAAAAAAGCTTCTTCTAACAGTTTAAATTCTCCACCATCAAGGTTTCAGCTACTGCTGAGCTTTCAGCTCTTCAACAGGGTAGATCCAGCTGCTGTTATTTTTAGAAACACTCAACTTTAGTGCTTCAACTTTTGAAGAGAAAATGCACATTGAGAGTCCTTCAAAACTTGTCAGATGTACCTAGATAGCCCAGAGGGGAAAAAAGGATCACTGGAGAAGAAGATATTGTGCAAGCTCTCCAAAAGATGCCAGTGCCCCGTTACTGTTTGATGGCTCTTTCAAAGGAGGACGAGGGCAGTGAAAGGAACAGAAAGAACTTCCTGCAAGCACTTCCTCAAGGTACAGGAGAGTGAAATAAATTCATGGCACCCCAAGCACTTCAAACCATGAGGCAAAAACCCTCTGAATCTCCCTGCTGAGAGATCCCAGGGAAAACTTCTGGAAGTTGCGTTCCATGGCCAGAAAAAACTCGCCAGAGGGAACGTTTGAAGGCCACAGGAGAGGGGAACAATGCAAGAGCTGCCCCAGAGAGCCAAGAAACAGCTGGGAACTCTGAGGTGACTCAGGGCTGGCAGCACCAGCAGCAAAATCAACAATGTGCTCAATAGAGAAATGGTAAGAAGCAACTTTTTCCCCTCAATTGTTCATTATTTGTCTGTTTTGTATCACAAACCAGAAATTTCAACAATTTTGCCTATTTGGAAAGATGTTAAGCTGCAGAAGGCTAAAGGGAGATTTCTTCAATTTCAGACATCAGAAAGGATTTCTTAAATAATATCAATCTCATTCCTTTCTACAAAGCTGAAAGATAGTGACAGTATTTTTGTGATGAACTTTTCAGAAATGTCTTGGTCAATCTCTGCTTGGATTCTTCAGCTGATGGCAGCATTTATGTGGAGATAAATAGTGCAGCATGCTAAGAGGTGATGCCAAAGAAATTTAGAAAACAGCTAAAAAAAAGAAGGCTATGAGGGAAAGAGAACTTTTAGCTGAAGTGGGAACAGATTCCAAGCCCTAAGGAAGTCAGAGAAAATGTCAAAAGGTTCCCCAAAACTGAACTAGAAATATAAAAACAATAGAAAGCACAAACTCAGCCTTACCTTGGCTGAACAGGCTGTGCACTTATCAAATGCTAGGCTGACAGGAAGAACATTATCAAATCTGGATAAAAATCCTCGGATCTAGAGAAAAAAAAATTACATTACTGTTTTAAACATTTCCAAAATTTAAAATGAACTGGACATATATACAGTCCATAGAAAGAACATCTACCATGTTCTAACAGTCATTCCCAGTAATACTTGTAGTGCATTTATACTAAGCACATATTACTGCTTTTTTCTGCACAAGTAATGGCACAACTGCCTAAATGCAGCATTATTTCACCAGAAACAGAGGCACAGCACCATCTGCAGGTGGCCTTTTCTGAGTGCAAAGTTGCATGAAAAATAAAAAGTCATGGTGTGACAGCTTAAACACATTTTTTCCCCATCTCTGTAACCTAGGGTCTGAACATTTAACTGTTGTGCATTCCTCAGTGATGATGTTAATATGATACTATTGATAGGCAAATTTAAAATTCCAGACCACTATTTCTGCTAACAGAGGGAGCTCTGAAAACACACTTTGCAGCAGGGTTTGATCACTTCTATGGAGTATTGACCATCCGTTTTAATCTGTTTATTACAATGATGATCATAAGATGTCACCAGGAACAGAACTTCAGTAACTCTGCAATACAAATAATAATACCTCAATTTTGAAATAATAAATAATAATAAATAAAATCAGCCAATTCACATAATAATTGGGAGTTGGCTGATTTGAATTGTTTTCAAACTCTGAAGAGATTTAAAAAGTGAATTTCAAGATGCTCATATTGGCAGCTCTGATGGAGAACAGAAAAGTCAGAAATTGCTGTATTCACTTAATTTCTGCTCCAAATTGCTGCTCAGTAGGTAGCAGGAATTTTGTGTCCATGAGTAGCACAAACACAAGGCCAGGAACACCCTGCCTGGGCTGTGTGATGGGTTAATATTATTTATATTTATTTTTAAATAAACATGGAGAGTCAGTCCTCTGGGGAATGGAATCAGCATTTTTTTATGATCATCTGTGATGATCAGTTCCCAGCTCTTCAACAAAAGGTTTTATCACCAATTATTTACCTGGTGAGGAACAAGCCCAAGAGAAGTGGGTGGTTCATTCATTCTGTCATCACTGCTGCTGGCCACAGCATAACCACTGCCAAAAACACAACAGGGAAAATTAGAGCAAGACAACACACTCAGAATTTCCAGTCAGCTTCCAGACATTTTGCTACAGCTTAGAATGAGTCAAGGGATCTATGTGGAAAGTCTGTTTCACAGGAACCAAGACTCAGCATGATAAATACATATAAATCAGTCTGAGACTCATCTTCAACTCCTAAGTCACTTTTTCTTTCCCAGGTTTTAAAGAGAGAAAACAAGCCTCACGTTCAAGGGGCAGAATTTCAGAGTAATCTCTGTATCACACACAGAGTTTTAAATAAGATTCACAACACAGGGCTTATCTCGAAGCCCTTCATGTGCCTGCCACACGTTACAGCAGATCCTTATCAAAGGAAAAGAATCCAAAATTAACAACAGCAACATTTTTTTCTTTTGAAAGATTCTTAATACTTTTCTGAGGTTAAATCCAGAGATAGAAGAAAAACTTAAGACTTGACGAAGCAGTTCCCTCAAACACTGCACATTGCATTAATTTTAATTTACAGACAACATCCCCCCTCACAGAATTGTCCTTCCTGAGGTGTAATTCCTCCTCCTCACTAAAGATCCTATTAAATTGGCCTGATTTCTCAGAGAACAGCAGCAAAGGCTCACCCTTCTGGATGCTGCAGGACAGAAACCATTAGCTCCACTGCCAGGGCTCCAGCCACCATGGCCAGTCCAGGCCGGCTGACCGTGCACTGCTGGTCCAGTGTCCGATCCCTGGTGGACTGCAAACACAGACAGCTCTGAAGGGAAGGCAAAATAACTCCAAAGGAACCAGCTGCCCTGTACAGAACACCTCTAGTGCCGTGCAATTCATATCTGTGATATTCCAAATAAAAACCAGCCATTTCTTTACCTTGTGTGCATCAACACGGTGCAGATCCCTTTATGAAATACCATTAAAACCAAATAAAAGTTCAAGTCTCAACAAAAGAGAGATGTAATCACCATTTGCATAAGGTTCTACTCACATCCCCTGGTGCCACAACATCATTGCAGAAGTAGCAGCCCAGTTTGTAGCCAGGGATATTTGAGAAAAGTGAGGATCCCAGCAGATCAGAAGCAGCAGAGGCGTTGCTGAAACGTGAATCACCAGATTCTTGCTGTTTTGGTTTCTTTAGGCCGTGTCTCATAACAACAAAAGTGTCAAATCCCAAGGCAGCATTGATGACCAACTGTGAACAATAAAGAGAGAACAGATTTTAAGTGAGCCAAAAAGGGAGGGGAAGAAAAAAGCAGCCTTGAGGTTTTTATTCACTATAAATGCCAAGAAACCCACACGCTGTAGACAGATGAGCAACCCATTAACTGCATATTTACCACCTTAGCCATAAACAACAGCGTTTCTGAAAGGTGCAGAATTCCAGCTGCCAAGCCCTTAGAGAAAAACAAAACCAAAATAAAAGCCTGTTTCAGAAAGTCACAAGGCCTTGTGCTTTTCTGAGCCTTTCAGGGCAATCTGATCTGAATGAATGACTCCCTCTAGTTGTTACACAAACTCGTGACAAAAAGGAAGAGCAGCTTCAAGCAATGAAATGCCATCTGTTATCCAAAGCAATTTCTGCTCAGTAAGGAAAGCAATTAATGATTACTTATGGCTTCATCTGCATCTGCTTAGTCACACGGGGAGCAGGAGCAGCTGTGCTGCACAATTCCTCTGTCCTCGTTTCCCCTTTCTCTCCACTTTGTGGCAAGTGCACAGAGGAATCTGGAGCACAAATATCAACACAATAATGACTGCAGCCAGTCAAATATAAAGGAAGATGCACTGCTTCATCTGCAGCTCCTGTTGATAGAAATTCTGGTGCAGCACTTCCTCGTTTTCCATTCTTCCAGCCAGGAATTATTTAAAAGAAGAGGGAAGCTCTCTCAAGAATTAGTCATCTTAATTAGCAAGCTTTGAGTCTCATCATTGTTCTCAGTATTTCCAATTATTTCTGCATATTCTTTCAGCCTTGGAGTAGTTTATTTTTCCTCAGTCCTGAAGTGGAACCCTGCTGTTGAATCTGTCCAGGGCTACAGCAATTAAAAGATTGCATCTTCTCACTGCATCTACCTGTAAAACCTGAATATGGTGTTCCACTTCCAAAATGTGAGTAAGAGCTGGTATTAGCAGAAATTACTAATATTGTTAAACAATTCCCTCTGCAATCAACTGCTTCTCTATTCTCAGTTTACAGGCAGGTAACTATTTCATTCTAACTGATTGACCCTTAATTAAAAAAAAACATCTGGTTTTGATAAAGAGACAATGGAGAAGTACAAGAGACAAGTGGAAAAGTATCTTTTGGCATGGATTAACAAAAAGAAAAAAACAAGCAAATTTTAACAAGTCCCAGTGCTCAGCAGGAGCAGAGATTTAACATCTGACAGGAGGATTTAGCATTTGAGGCGTTGGTTTGTCTGAGGTGCTTGTTTTGGGCAAGGACTGCAGGAATGGCAAAGATCATCAAGGCACTCGAATGATGAAGAGGGGAGAACAACTCCTACTGCTACCCAGGGACCTGGTGGTGTGCATTTTACACAAATCATCTCTCACCATCCTCTTTCTTTTCTTTTTGAGACTTTTGGGACTGAACTGTGCAGTACTTGAGACCTGCAGGTGCCACACAAAAATCACATCTGAAGCAGAGCTTTCATTGAGCGTTTATCAAAATAAAATACTGAGCATTTATTTGGACACCTTGAGATTTCCCTGTTTGTTTTTTCTCTTTTTCAGAGAGCTCCAATACAAAAAAGTTTCAAAATTCATCCTTAAAATTATATGAATGCTGCAAGAAAAATGTAGAGGGGCACTGCTGGCTAAGAGAACCAGGGAGGGAAGGGGCACTGTTGGCTAAGAAAACCATGGGAGGGAAGTTTTGGAGATCATAAAACTACTTTATCCTGATTGAACCAGGCAGGATTCATATAAAATATGCACATGAAACTCCACATATTGCTGGGAATTCCCAACCATACCACGTGGAAGAGTAGGCTGGCCCTGGCACTTCCCAGCTTCAAATTTTGAATTTTTGAAAAACTGTTAACACATTTGAAAGTAGAATTTGGGCTGAGTTGAAGAAAAAAAGGGCTGTATGGTACCCAAACAACGTTAATATTTGTGATAACAATAATAAATAATAATTAAAATCAGCCAGCTCACATAATAATTGGGAGTTGGCTGATTTGAATTGTTTTCAAACTCTGAAGAGATTTAAAAAGTGAATTTCAAGATGCTCATATTGGCAGCTCTGATGGAGAACAGAAAGGTCAGAAATTGCTTTATTCGCATGATTTCTGCCTCAAATTCCTGCTCCCAACAAACTGCTGCTCAGTAGGTAGCAGGAATTTTGTGTCCAGGAGTAGCACACAGTGCCAGGAACACCCTGCCTGGGCTGTGTGATGGGTTAATATTATTTATATTTATTTTTAAATAAACATGGAGAGTCAGTCCTCTGGGGAATGGAATCAGATTTTTGTTAGGGAGACAAAAGCTTTGCAAACTTGCTCTTTTTGTCATTTCTGTGCTGTTTTTAAACAGCTAAAATAGAAAGAAAGACCACAGGTGCAAGCTGCAGAAAGGCCAGGAGGATTAAGTTATCAAGTTACACACACTTACACCTTAGTGTAAAAGCTTGTAATTCAGTGAAGCCCTCACTAAAAGGACACTGATCTTTCCACTGGCAAAGGGAAGTTCATTTGTGCTCTAAAGAAATAGAAGCCCATTGTTCAGGGAGGGGAAAGGAGAGGGGAAAGGNTATTGGTGGCACACCTTCCTCTTGCTGGCTGCAATGACAGCAGGCAGCCAGCGGCTCTCCCGGGTGTCCATCAGCAGGAACACGACGTCGTGGCCATCGATGAGCTCCTCCAGCTGCGCCACGTCCTTCCGAGCCTGGGCCATGGTCACCTCTGAGAAATTCACCGGGTGGCCTGGCATGGGGATGCTCATGTTATAGCCCTCAGAGCTCTGCAGGGAGGCACACAGAAAACCACCAGCTCAGAAGGTAACCTGACACTGGATCTCTTCCAGCCAGGTCTCATAAGCTCTCAGAGAAAAGTATCACACCCGAGATAGCTCAGCTACCTCAGATGGCATAAAATCAGCAGGATGGCTTCTGAGACAGTGCTGGAAACAGAAAAGTTTCAATAAAAGGCAAAATAACAAATCTCTATGCAGAGAAAAAACTGAGCCAGGGCAAGGGGTTCTTGCCCTGCTAAAACACTTCCAAAAGTCATTACTGCCTTTGTTCTCTTCTGTTTCTAGGGAATTGCTTAGGTGGAACCTTTTGGCTTCTGTCCAATTGGCTATCCTTAAATTTGATGTGATGTCCCCAAGGTCCTATGAGGTATCTTTTAACCAAATTAAGGAGAGAAACTTCTGGGCTTTTTTCCTTTTTAAGGAGACAAAGGGTAATTTGTTCACTCTGTCAACAAAAAACGCATTCCCACAGTAACCTTGTGATGAAACAGGTGTAAAACTCAACACAAATCAGAGTAGAAATTCAATTCCCCTTTGTCAGAATGGCAGCTCTGCTCCTTGCACCTCTCTGTGTGGCAGTGCTGTGCACTAAAGCACAGTGCTGCAGTTTCTCAGGCTGTATTTATGCAGAACAGACCCAAAGTTAGCAGGCCTTTCAAATCACTACAAGACCAGAGTGGAACTGTTCCTGATCCCAGGGGTTACAAACATCACCCCAAAGCCAAGCAGCCACATTTACACAGGATTATGATCTGTGATTAAAACTTGTGTTCTGGACTCTCTTTCCAGCCCCTTCCCACAGGATTTTAACAGGCTGCAGTTTGTATTTCTGCTGCTAAATCCTGCCTCAGCCACAGCCACGTGCAGCATCACACACACTGCTCTTTATTTTCAGCTCCTGAGAAGAACAACATCCTCAGATGATTTCCCTGTAATTCCCCACCCATGTGGGAACCTGAGACAGCAAAAAGCACTTTTGAGACTTGTCACTGCAGAGCTGGAGGCTTGCACTGTGCAGATGCTGGAGGAGTTTGTTCCTGTGGCAGAAACATTTCCCTCTTCCAGCCCCTTGCTTGGGCAGGACATACTGAGAGCAAATATTGAGCCAAATAAACATCTACACAATGCATGTACAATGCAAACAATTCATTCACTCCTTTGGAAATGTGTCAGCACAAGCTGCCAGCCATCTGCTGGAAGGGAAGGATGGATCCCTCATTTATGTTAGAGAGGAACAAGCCTTGCCAAAGCCTCCCTGTTTGATGCTGCAGGAAAAATTAAAAACCAAAATGTGAAAACTGGATGAACCAAGCATAAAATTCCATGGGAAGAGAGGAAAGGAAGGTTGGTGGAATGTGCTTTTGCACAGACCAATTAATTACCAGCACAACTCATAAATCCAGGTGAGTCAAATGACCAGAAGGGTGAACATGCATAAATAACATACATAAATACATAAATATCCCTGAGGAGTAAAAGAACCAGGCCCATTTAGCAGCTTGGAGAAATGACTGTGGCTAACAGCTGCATTAACCATACCAAAGGATCCACCTTTTTTCCCCTCTGTACCATCACCACAACATCAGGAAATTACTGGGGCAGGCTTTAATTTCAGTGTCACCATCTCCTCCAAAAGGCTGGGTAGGAATACAGAACTTAATCCATGCTGTGCCTGAGTAAAGTATTCATGGATAACTCATCAAGTCTGTGCTGCACAAGTGCTGATTGATTAGATCAGCTCAACTCCCACTGCTGGTGACTCAGGAGGGCAATTTTTTGATTAATAAATTAAAATAAATAAGCTGGAATTAACTGCACCACAAAATGGTCAATGTGGTTTGTAAATACTAAAATCCTACCAGAATTCCAAAAAAGCTCAATCCAGGCATTGTAGCTGTAGGAATACAGACAAGTCTGGCAGCTCCAACAATTTTATCTGAATAATTGTCCCTCAAAACAAAGACAGCAGTCACCAACCAAAGTGGCTGAGGTGCACTTTGGCAGCCAAACAATGTGAAAAAGAGCTCAAAGGGCACATTGGCATTATTTTAAGGAGGAGTAAATGTCCATACATATCCCCAAAGAAAGATTTTGCTCATTCCACAGAGTCCCAAAATCTCAGGAATTTAAGAAAAGTTTTAAAATGCCTCCAGATTATCCAAAATATTTAGTTACCATCTCAGAAAATATTAGAATGACATTTAAAAAGGGGGATTATATGTCGATCTCTTTGCTGGAAGTTAAAAACTAAGCTATATCTTCTAATGTAGAAAATAAATTTAGAGAAGATTGCAAATTTGGGGTCTAAAACATAATAGGAAATCTCAAAAATACATTTATTACTTCCCTCAAGACCTGCTCCCAGAGTAGACAATTAACATGTGTGACCTGGCATTACTCAAAGCTCCTTAGGACACCCTAGACAGGAAAAAATTTCACTTCACTATCAATAAGCTACAAAATGACTTAATTATATTTCATTGCTACAAATATTTACCTCAAATAAGTTACCAGGAACAGAAATTTGAAGTACTGAATTTGAATATTTCAGTAACCAACTGAAATATTTCAGAACACCTGCGTAATGTTTTTAACGCTTAACTATTAAAACTTGGAATAGCAATTTAAAGTCACTTTTTTTTCCCCCAGTGACAGCAACATGGAAATAACGATCTCACCACTCCTGGGAAGATTTTCTGCAGCCTGTCTGCTGCTGCCAGAGCCTTGGGCTTGCCCCCACTCAGGCAGTCCTCGAACTCGTAGAGCGGCTGCCGCACGGGGTTGGAGTAGGAGATCTTCGCATTGTCCACAAAAGTGATTTTCCTCACCCCCCAGCCCTAAAGGAGAACAAAAATTAATAAAGATAATTATAACAGCCTTGGAAAATCTTTTTGAGGAATGCCACACACTCAACGTTGAGTTTTGTCCACTTTTTTAAGCTACAAAAGCTTTTGCAATTATTCGAGGTGACTGAAATAAGGGAAATAAGAAAATTTGGTTGGTCCAAATATAGCATTTAACAGAAATTCCTCAAACCCTGCTGAATTCAATGGAATGGGGTGAACATCGCTGAAAGGAATCATCAGCACAATTATTTCAAGTGCTTCACTGTGCATTTGGTCTTTACAGCTTGTTAATTTGTTCCAGAATTTCTTTTTTAATATGAATTCAAAATATTCTGCCAAGGCTCCCTTACTATCTCATGTCAGCAGAACTTTAGTTATTTATTTCCATCAGGTACAGATCTCACCTCTTCCCTGCAATTTTTAATGTAACTAATGTGCATTCTGTGTATTCTGATGCAGAGAATGCAATTTGTCTCTGATGTGTCACAGCAGCTGGACAAAAAAAATAAAGAAATATAGATCTTACGAGAAACAGGAGATTATTTGTGAGATTAAGGATTTACCATCAAGGTCCTTGCAACACTACAGCCCAGGGTGCCAGCTCCCAGCAGCAGACACTTGGCAGCCACAATCTTCTCCAAATCCAGAGTAGGCACCAACCTCCAGCACATCAACTTCAAATTCAGATCCACGGATGACTCTGCCAACCTGCGCCATGGAATAAATAACAACAACTTCTGAACCCTCCTGTGCTTCTCCAACCAAGGAATTCCTGATATTTCAGCTGAATGAGTCAATTTTGAAGATTTTTTTAAAGGAGAGAAAGAATTCAGCAGTGTAACACATAGGTAATATGAAAAACAAACAAGGACTTCTGAAAAAGTAACAATCCAAAACTAAAATTTTAGTAATAAAATTGATGCAAATATGAAAATAAAAATTGTGTCTCAGCCAAGAATCCCAAAAAGCTGAGTGCTTAGACAGATAATTTGTCCATAAATGTTTGTTTCTTTTTTAAACTACCTGGTTTCCTGTATCCAGTTACACCTGCCCTTAACATGAAATACTCCACTTGTGCCTAAAGCATGTGGGCACTTCTTTGGGG
The DNA here is from genome assembly GCA_013399945.1 of Ploceus nigricollis. NCBI lineage: Eukaryota > Metazoa > Chordata > Aves > Passeriformes > Ploceidae > Ploceus > Ploceus nigricollis. The sequence goes on from VXBC01007487.1 coordinate 234,394, forward strand.
AAGTTTGAGAAAGAAAATGAAGTAGGAAATCTGTGTTCAAGCAAGGGGCAGATTTTTATATCCATCAAACACAGGGTGTCAAAACTCTCACCAAGCCAGACCACCACAGCTCTCAGATCTCTGCAAGTTTCATTCCCTCACACATCATACATAAAATCTTTTCAGCATCCAGAAAATTATTTGTCCAACAAGGATTTAAATGGCAATTTTCAAGGCTGGCCTTTTACCAACACCTCTTTGGGAAGCACTTAGACAATTTTCACAAGTAAAGAAGGTCACGAAACCTAAAGAATTAAGAACCCTGAGGTGAACTTTATTGAACATCTGTGAAGACTCTGAGAATTTCCACAAATGCTTGATAAAAATGGTTTTGTTTGATGGGCAAAATGTGAACCTGAACCATCAGACCAAGAGTTTTTTCCAAGGCAAGGACACAGATGCAGACACTCTGTAACCCCATTCTTTTCAATCCATTGCCCAAACATCATGTACAGAATGATAAAAATTATTAAAGTCACATTTCCTGAGCTCCTTCTTGTCCCACTCTGACATATCCCAAAGGATGAACTTTCCCCCATGCTTATTTTCATTAGCACCCTGCAGGTTATAGAATTCAGTGAAATTCCAGAGGCCTGCAACACTCTGACCTACATTTCACTCAGTTTTAAATAAATGCATTCAGAATTCTCAACTAGAGTTCAAAACTGCCAAGATTTCTGCTGCAGGCAGTGCACTGCTCTGGGAAGGTCCTTACCTCCAAAAGGAAACTCCAAACAATACCCAGTGGACGTTTTACTGCATATTCTTACCTATTTCACATTTCAAATTGCTATGGCTTAAACCCAAGTAAAGAAAACTGTGGGAATTTGAAAGATAAAAAACAAACCTTTTTGGATCCATGCATTCACTGAGATTCACCATCCTTGGCCCCATGCCTCCCTTTTGGTTTTTCTCCCATCCAACAGCTTTTGGACAATCTGTTTGAAATATTTAAAATATAAAAAAACCCCACATCCCCCCAAAAAAACCACAGCCAAACAAGACAAAACAAAACAAAACCAAAAGAAAGGCAAGAAAAAGGAAAGAAAGAATGAAAACCTTAATATCACAGGACAGAAAAAAAGACATTTTTTTGGACTTGACCCTGTTGGAAAAAAAACCTCACTTTAAACCTGTCAGTAAATAACCTGTACTTTAACAACCTGCTAGACAAATCAGCTGAAAGTTCCTGGAGGATTTCTTTGCTCTCAGGTGTCCCCTGTGCTGCTTTTGGCTGTTCAGCTTCAAACCTAGCACAGAGCTGGCATCATTCCCCATCACATCTTCAATGTCCAGCTCAGTAAATTCATTATTCAGTCAATTTTGCCAATTTCAGTCATCATTTCATGGTCCCTAGACCCCACCTGCAAATTCAGTGGAGAATTATGTATCTTAATTATATATAATTAAATAATTTGCAGCAATGACATCTGAAGCATTCAGAACTTTTTGCCTGAGGTAGAAAAATTTTGTGATACTCTCCTGTACCTAGAAATTAAATCTGGGATTATGTTTTAACATTTCAAGTCTACTGCTTTAAAATACACCTGGATGTGTCACTATGGGATTCAAAAAACAGTTCCACTCTGGGGCAGGTTTTTATCATTTTAGAAATTCTCCAGAAATTTTGCATCCCATAAATTCACTATTACTTTTTTCCTACCTGAGGGACTGTATACAAATTCAACAAGAAAAAATGACACAAACTGCTGTTTTATTGTACTTTCTATGCCACCAGCAGGATTTTTCTTAGTTTTCAATTAGAAACACAATTACGGGAGGAAAAAATTAAGAGAGAATATTCCCTCTTCTTTTTTTGTTGAAAAAGGGAATTTCCTTTAGAGACATTTAACAGAAATTCAAACAATTTAAAATCCATTTGAAATAACTTAGCCTAAGTAACCATTTTGTAGTAGTAATTTATTTTGCCATGTTAGCAGTGATTAGGAAGGAAAACAAAAAGGGGAAAAAAATGTTTTTAATGGATTACCTGGGCCCAGGGGTGCCTCTGGCAGTTTGATTTCAAAGATGATGCTGTGTGTGATGTCTCTCACCCCTTGCATGGTCCTGTCTCTGAAGCAGAGCACTTCAACCCTCTGCAGAGCACTGCCCCTGCCATTAAAATAAAAGAAATAGAGACAGACATGCAACTTCTTTAATAGAAAAGGGACTTGTTTTAACAGTATTTCACACAGGTTTAGTCTTTTGCAGGCTCTGAATGAGGCTTTGTGTCTCGGTACTGGACATTGTTGTCTTTGTCAGGAACAGAATGAGAAATAATTCCTGAAGTGTAAGAAAATGACTGGTTTGGTGTGACATCCAAAGCAATGCCACTGTCAGCCTGTCCTTGCATTTATCCAGCATGGACAAACTGCAGACTTAGAGAATAAAAAGCAGAAAAGCACCAGAGCACACATCATGCTGGGACTTTGCTGTGGCACTAAGATCCTCTGAATTCTCAATATATATAATTTTTCCTCCTTATGATTCCTCTGAATTCTCAATATATATAAATTTTCCTCCTTACGATTCCTCTGAATTCTCAATATATATAATTTTTCCTCCTTATGATTCAAACTCCCAAACAAAAAATGAGAATTTTAGTGCCTAAACCCCTCTGAACCCCAAGGCTGTGTAAATGTAACACTCAAAACTGTGCAAGTGCAACCTAATTACAGTTTTGTTACAGAAACCCAAATTAATTTGATAATTTAAATCCTTTTTTTTCAAAACCCAGAGTGTAAAATTGTGTCTTCTCTTCCCATCTTCTCCCCAGCAAAAAAAATTCAAGTGGTACAAAAAGAAAACCTAAGAATATCTGATTTTTAAAATATAAGTCTGTTAGTACTTTACACTAATTAATTATTTAAATTCACAGAGTGTTTTAAACAAGATTTGACACAGCTGGAGGGTGCTGGCAGGGTGTGAAGCTGGCATTTCCAGGTGCATGCATCCATGTGAGGATTAGGATTAACAGGAATTTGTGACTGACAGAAGTAAAAAACAGAATAATGCACAAAATCAGAATCATTTCCAAGCGGATAATGTCAAGGGAAAAAACAAAATCTCAAGTGGGTGATATGAGTGAAATACCATGGAGAAAAAGATCTCATTTAATATCAACCAATAAATAATCTTTGTGAGAAAGAATAAAACAGATACCATTTGTGGGCTGCCAGGATCAGGAAGTTTCTCAGTGGCCATCCTGGATACTGGGATAAATTACAAGGATCATAAACTCCAACTGTCACCTGCAAATCAAATTGTTCTACATGAGAACTCATCTATGCACACTCATGCAATGGTTATTGGGCATTTTTAAATAAAACTTCTGGACAGGGCAGGCCTGCAGACATATTTTGCATATTTATAAATATTTAATCCACGGTCACACCAGGTTTTACTCAAGTTTTTGCCACAGCTTTGAGATTTATTCAGTTTGGCTTCTTCAGGGACACTGGATGTTCACTGCAGTAAATGCACCTTCACTGCTTTAAAAACACAGTTAGGAGGGAAGGCCAGCAACTGAAGCCTTGCTCCCACCCCAAAATTCTGCACTGATTTTGGGATGGTCAGAAAGTGACAGGGCACAGGCCAGCAAGAGAACAAACCAAAGGGAAAACAGCAAAAAATCACTTTACAGCCACCCCCAAGACACAACCACCGTGCCCAGCTCAGTATCAGACCTTCAAACCATTCACAGGTTAAACATTTAATTATATAAAATGATATAAAATTCTCATTACCTTTCCTCCTTGGTCTTGAAAGAAGCCATCCCACTTTTTCAGCAGGGATATCATGACAGAATTATCATGATATTTAATTAAAAAATAAGGCAGGGCTGTCACCCCCTCCTCCTGGCAGAGGTCATCGTAGGCTTTCTGCAGGGCTTGAATCTGAAAGTGCAAACACAACTGGAACAACAGTTTTAACAATTCTGCACTGTAATATGAAAGAAACTGAAATCTGTTTAATTTTTTTCCTAAAAAAAAATTAACTTTTTTTTTCTTGTCTAAACATACATTTTATTAATAATTTTGTAATTTTAATGAGTTGGCTCACTCAGGGGATGCCTCTTTATAAAGGTTTCTTTAAAATGAGTTACAAAACCAAAGCTGTATACATAACTACATATTAATTTTCATTTTTATATACAGCTTTAATCTCAAAAATAAATATAAAATATATAGCCTAGCATAATCACCTCCTCAAGTTTTGTTTGCCATACCTGCACCTAAACTGAGATAATTTAAACAATCATGGAACAAAAGGTAAACAACAAACCAACATGGAAATAAAAAAAAAGTGAAGTTTTAAAAAGAAATTAGAGTCTACAATTAATTCAGGATGTGATGACAAATAATATTGAGTTTTAAAGCTCACAGAAGTTCTCAGTATTGCAGAATTTACAATATTTAGGATTTTGAATACCTGATTTAGTGAGAACCTGTCCCCAAGACAGACAGGTTTCTGAGTTATCTGAATTCCATCAGGGAAGCAGAGAGCAGGGTAGCAAAACCAGTAATAGAAATGATACTTTTTTAAATCCTAGGGGAAAAAAAAAAAAAAGTTAAAATTAGGTAATAAGGAGAGATATCAAAATAAATGATATAATACTAATTAAAATTAATGGTTTATGATTTTAACCATGGGAACCACAGGGGTCTTTACATCACAATGATTTTAGAAAATCATAAAAATACTAAAAGACTTCCATTCTCTGTATATGTTTTTATTTAAGATTTAAAGAGACCATGTGTGTACAATCCTTCAGGCTTTGTTAGCTGGAGCATTTAGTAAAGCTTTCAATTTATTCAGCATGAAACAGCTGCTCTACTTTTACTGATATCTGTAAGGCCATCAGGTAATCTTATACATTTGTAGAAAATAATATAAAAAGATATTAATGCAGCATATATGCATTAATATATGAATACTCCTAAAAAGAAACTACTTCACTACTTCCAGTACAAGTAGGAGACACAAATTTTTTGTACTCACTGCAAATGTCAGCAGCAGGAACCTGTTCAAGAGCATTGGGTTCTCCAGAGCAGCTCCAGATTTGATTGATTCCCAGATCTGCCATGGATTGTGGGGACAAGAAGGAAGAAAAAGGGCAGAGAAACACCAAGAGAACATGAGAACAGCTGCAAAAATCTGTAATCTTCCAGCTACCTTTAAAGCCTGGAGATAAACATTCACTGGCCTTTTTTAAAACTGAATTTATTCATACAATTATCTGAGTTAAAAGGATTTTAAAGGTCAGACAACAGGGAATTATGAGGCCACAGGAATGCAAAAAACTCCTAGTTTAGAGTGAAGATATGCATGAAAACTTTGTTCCTCAAGGCAATTAATTAAAGGAACCAAGGACAGGTCAAAGTAAAGCATCTTTCACCTCTCCCCAGACCATGACATTAAATAAACTGCTGACAGTGCAGGCAGAGCAGCCCCTCTCACCCATCTTTTTCTTGCTTTATTATTTCAGGCTTCTTGCTGCTGTGGAGCTTCCCCATCTCTTTGTCACACAGATAAATCTGAGGTTTAAACCAGGCACTGCTGGTTTTTGGGTATGAAGACAAATTTTAAATATGTGCTCTAAAATTTAAGTCCCTGGCAGCTCCGAGAGCATTGCAGAGCTTAAAATATGATGGAGTTCTCCCTGTAGAATTAGTTATTATTAATTAAATTAGGTTCTACTCTTTTGCAGAGAACAATAAAAAGCAAACACCAAACTCTCCCTTCCAGAATAAGCTAAGTCCTGAGGCTGCTCAGGACTGGAGTATCTCCAAATTAGGGGCAGAGTGAAAAGCACTTCAAGGGGCAGAAAGGATTTGGAAACACTCTGTGATTTGGTTTTAAATCTCACCTCATTTGCTTCCTTGTCCAGAAGTGCTTTCTTATCACAGGACTTGAAAGTCTCAAAAGTGTTGGTGTTATACAACGTTCCAAAGGCAGGACAGCAACGTGCTGGTATTGAAGCATTCCTGGAAAAAAGAAGGAAAACTCTGGGAATTAACACAGTCATCATCAGCAGCAGTATCTATCTTATGGTTTAACTTCAATCAAATGATGAGGCACAGCAACAAAATTAACATTAATTAATCTTTATGAACATGGATTGATGGAATAATAATCAGTGCACACACACATCTCCATCATGGCTTCAAAAACACATCTGGCATCTGTGTCCTCTCCAGTGACACTAAATCAGCTTTTAAATTCTGCTCAAACAGAAGCTGCCTGTGACAAATGGGATTTGCACTGAGAAAAACTCATTTAGGCTGAACTTAGATGCCAGTTTTGTACTCACATAAAGAGTTAGTTAAAATTTGATGATTAAAACACATCCCAAAGGAAACCCAAACCAGACAAAAGATTGAGCAGCTTCTGTAGGTTGTAACATCATCAGCTGGAGAAGCTGCTGTAGCAATCAGTATTTTATTTTTGAGATATATTAGGTTAAAATCCTACAATATTCCCTTAATTTACAAATCTGATTGATTTCATTGCCTCCTTTAACACTGCTCTCTAAACCTGGCATTTTTCCAGTCACAACAGATAAACACTTTGGAAGACATAACAGTGTAACAACCAGAGACTGTAAAAACTATTTGAAACCCTAATTGAGCTATAGGGGAAGGAGTCAAATGACTAAAAAAACCTCCCTAATGCAAAAAGCTGAGGAAATGGGAAAAAATGGTATTTCATATAAACATACATGCAGAAAGTGAATGAATCTAAGAATTCAGAATATTTTAAATTCAGCCAGAAGGAGTTAATTTTTTGTGACTCAAACCAGTGTCTCCACTGTTACAATGTAGTACATCAATTTATTTATTTATTCATGAAAATTGCCTTTTCTGACCTTAAAATGTACTAATACACAAAAACCCTTAGCAAGATCATTGAAAATTGGTCTAAAAATGATGGTGACTGTAACAACAAAAGCCTTTGGTAAAAAGGTTATTTATTTATTGTCACGTAGAGTCTTTTATTCTCATGCAAAGTTTTTTATTCTCACGTAGAGTTCTTTATTCTCACGTAGAGTTCTTTATTTTCATGCAGAGTTTCTCTAACTAATATATCAATTTTATGCCAGGAAAGTGCCTCCACACACAAATGAAGGCAAACCACAGCCTGTACTTACATATCAAAGGCACTAAACTCCAGTGTCAATCGAGCTGGCAAACCCAAAGGATCACCTGGACAAAAAAGCAGCAACAAAGCTCCTTTTAAACCAAAACATTCAGGTTATTTCCCCTTTTTTGTTGATGTAAATTACAGTGAAACATCCCAAATTCCCAGCCACTCATGTTTCAGCAAAGCATCTGAAACATGCCAGACGCTCAGAGGAGCGCCAGGAGAGCCCGGGATGAGCAGAGCGCGGTCGGTGTGTGCTCACCGTTGTAGTAGTAGCCCTTGATGACCTTGGGGGTCTCGTCCAGCCGGTACTGGTTGAGTTTCCTCTGGGTCAGCTCGTGCCAGAAGCCCGCGTCCAGCGCGCTGCTGAACGGAGCGAACTGCAGCGGGGACAGCGCGGCGCGGCACGGAGCGGCCATGGCCCGGCGGGAGCGCAGCCCTGCCGAGACAGACACCGCCGGGACTCGGTACCGGCACACGGGAACGGGAACGGCACGGGAACGGGAACGGACACGGACACGGGAACGGCACGGACACGGACACGGGAGCGGCACAGCCACACGGCACCGGGACCGACACGGGAACGGCACAGCCACACGGCACCGGCACCGAACATGGACACGGGAACGGGAACGGACACGGACANGGGGCAGTGTGGGGACGGTGCTGGTGCCCGGGGCTGGGGCAGTGCCGGTGGCGGTGCCGGGGCCGGCAGGACCCGCCCGCTCCATCCCCGCTCCCCCTTACCGGCTGCGCCGCTCGCTCCGCACTTCCGGCATCGCCGGCCGGCGCA
>VXBC01007487.1:243548-253733 GCA_013399945.1 Ploceus nigricollis
GCCGTGTGTCCGGTGCCGTGTGTCCGATGCCGTGTGTCCGATGCCGTGTGTCCGGAGCCGTCTGTCCGGTGCCGTGTGTCCGGTGCCGCGTGTCCGGAGCCGCGTGTCCGGAGCCGTGTGTCCGGAGCCGCGTGTCCGGTGCCGTGTGTCCGGTGCCGTGTGTCCGGTGCCGTGTGTCCGGAGCCGCGTGTCCGGAGCCGCGTGTCCGGTGCCGCGTGTCCGGTGCCGCGTGTCCGGTGCCGTGTGCTGCTCCTACTTCCCCGGCATACAGCAGAGCTCTCAGAAAACGTAATACTTTAATTTAATTTCATTTTAGTTGGTGGAGAAATGCCTGAGCGTGCAGCTGCGGTCATGTTTCCTCTCCTGTCTGCGGCATTCGCTGTGGGAAGGGCGCGGTGGAAGTTCCCGCTGCCGCCGCATCCCCGGGCGCTCCCGTCCCAGCAGGTGTCCCCAGAGACCCACGGAACGCTCCGAGAGCCATCTGTGCCTGCTAAACCAGCACGCCTCCAGCCCAGCGCATCCTTGGTGTAGATACGTATTATAATATTGGCTTTTCGCAGATATTAAAATGGATTTTATGTGTAATGTTAAAGTAATTTTGTTATAAAGGTACCGTTTTTATTTCTGTTGTTAATTAAGCTTAGTGACATAGCTGATATAAGTATGCTTGTGTTAAAATGCCTGCTGGGATGGGATAACATCCAGTGAACACAGGATGAGGACACCTGTACAGATCTGCCAACCATCGGCATTCACCCTCTGAAGAAGATATGGACCATATTTTGGACCAAAAATATGGACACTTAGGGACCAAAGCCCATAACTGGAGGTGGCAAGAATGGACTGAAACCACAACCAGGGAATGTGCATACCCTAAGAAGGCAGAACTGAGGAGGGGCCGTGCTAAACAGTTCTTGGAATTTGTAAACTAGTTTGGGGAAAAGTTTACTGTGCATAAGCGTTATNATTTTGGACCAAAAATATGGACACTTAGGGACCAAAGCCCATAACTGGAGGTGGCAAGAATGGACTGAAACCACAACCAGGGAATGCGCATGCCCTAAGAAGGCAGAACTGAGGAGGGGCCGTGCTAAACAGTTCTTGGAATTTGTAAACTAGTTTGGGGAAAAGTTTACTGTGCATAAGCGTTATGAATATGTAACAGGCTGATGCAATAGAAATGGTACTAAAGGGTGTTTCCAAAATAGCGGATGTGCTCTTGGTTCAGTGCCAAGATGCACCCGGCCGTAATAACCTTTGCTCTGTGCTCCTTGTCTCCTATTGTCCTTTATTAAACTTTTTAAATTTTCACAAGAGAGTGAACATGTTTTTCACATCTCCAAGAAATCCCCAGACTCTTGTGTTCTCTGAAGCTCCGTGTCCTCTGACCTTGGCTGTCAACTGGAAAAGGCTGAAAACATTTTACAGGAAACCACACCTGAAATATTCTCTCGAGCCTTGGCCTTACGTTGGTGGGAGGCTTCTCCATTTCTTACTGAAATTTGCTTTCCTCTGCTTCCCTCACATCCAGAGCCACTGGAATTGCCTGTTCACTGGAATAAACTCAGAAATTTTCTTAGGTACTTGCTATTTAAAATAGGCACTATCACATTTCCCTGTTTTATTATTATCTAATAACTATAAAATGTGGTTATAACAAATCTCCTGTCTTTGCTATTAACACAGTTACACCAAGATCATGGGTAAAATGGCTTGAGATTAAAAAAAGTACTCAGGCAGCTTTATTTTCCTGGGTTTAGCTGTTTGAATGTTTATTTTTACCAAAGGTTTTTGTTGTTACAGTCACCATCATTTTTAGACCAATTTTCAATGATCTTGCTAAGGGTTTTTGTGTATTAGTACATTTTAAGGTCAGAAAAGGCAATTTTTATGATCAACAGGACAGATTTCTTGATAACAGCCCTTGGGTATATGTGTTTTTCAGCACTAATAACTGTGGCTGACTTTTATTTCCTCAGGGATCCTCTAAATTGCCATCAATTTTGGCTAGAATTGCTGTTGCAAATCAGAATAGAAAAAAACAATTTAATGGCTGTGAACCTTAGCAATTGTTTGTGAAAGGTCAGGGATTAGAGCATGTGTTTCAAAAAGTTCTGTTCTCTACTCCAAAAAGGTGAATTTTACTACTTGTGCAGATGTTCCTCCTGCAGTGAAGAAGTTGTCTGAATTCTGCAATGAATTTTGTTGGTTTTATGTTCTCTCTCTGCATTTTGCCTTATTTCTCCTAGATTTAAGATTCCTAATTGCAGTTTTTCCCGAGTGCAATGTGAAACCAAAGTCAATTAATCTCTGAACCTTGCATGATACACTGATATAGCCTGAATTTATTCCTTTAGCACATTTCCCCAATGTATTAAAAAGCAGATATATTAGGGCTTCATTTAATGTTGAATCCTTTAAATACAATTAAGAAACTGTTCAGGATGTGGGAAGTTCATCAGCACAACAAAAGGAATGAGAGGACTTTCTTTTTCCTTTGTAACATCAAAGCCAGCCCAGCTTTCAGTTGTACTCCAACATCTTCTTGAACTCTTTTCCAACATTGAGAATTCCATTATTGTGTTTTTCTCCTGAAATATTTGACAGCAAGATTTATGCAATACAATTAAATATAAAGGGTAGAAAAGGTAAACGTATTTCATGTATAATCAACCATATTCTGCAAGTCTAGAAAGAGCAGCACACCCTTCTGGAGCAGCTGGTGACAGTATCTTGAGCATGGAAACTCTTTTGGGACATAAAAAAATCTACTTTTTTTCAGCAAAGTTAATGTACAGTTAATATAAGCATGATATCAAAGAGATACAGTAGGATACAAACTAAAACTTGACATTTGATGAAAAGTTTGTGCTTTGGAGGAAGCTATAAATAAATAGGGGAGTTTTTTTAAACAGTTGCAAGTTCTTTCTTTGACTGTGCAAAGTACCTCCACCTGCAAATCTCACTGCACGAGCAATGTGTTTAGTGGAGTAAGTTGAAAGAGAAAACTGGTTTTGGCCAATGACAGAAATGTGATTTCTTCCTTTTCTGTAGCTGAATAATTTATAATCACTGAAGAGGTTTATTGTGTCTCCATGTCTGTGATGGAAGTGGTGATCTCAAATGGTAAAAGGTTGACAACAGTGTAACAGTTCATATACTGACCTAGAGTTTTTCAGATTCTTGACCTGAAGTTGCTCTTCAAATGGGTTAAAACTATCAAATGCACATTTCCCACTTTTACTACCACTTCTTTATAGATTGCAGTTTGCCAAAGTCTTTTAATGTACCCATCCTTTGAAACCAGAACATTTCTTGTTTGGTCAAACTCCTGAGCTGTACTTGAGCTCCAAAACCCCGGACCAGCATCAATGAATGTGAAGGATCTTTTTAAAAGTCTTCTTGAAATTCTGGTTACAGAGAGGGTAGAGGAATGGGTTTAAGGTGGAGTTGATGTAGCCCAGCCATATGGTGACCCTGTGCAGTTTTGAGAGCTGTTTGTGGTCGTGGAATGTTATCACCATGAACAGCACGAAGTAGGGGATCCAGCAGAGCATGAAGGCTGCCATGATCACCCCCAGCTGCTTGGCTGCCTTCCTCTCCCTGTTCCCGTGCCGGTGGATGCTCCTGGAATGGCTGTGCAGGGCGTGCCAGGTTTTCCTCAGGAACGTCATTCCCCTGGAATCCCTGCGCTCAGTCTTTCCCTCAGGACAGCAGGCTCCTTTAGGGCTGGGCTCTGCCTGGGGGGCCACCTCAGTGAAGGTGTGGTTGTCTGATGCCACGCTGGAGTCACTGTCCTGGCAGCCAGGCTGCTCCTTATCCCCAGCACACACCCCCTTCTTCCCTGCTTTATCCAAGCCAGGCTCAGGCTTGGCTGTGGTGAGAGAGAAACAGCTCCACTTCAGGACCTTCCCATTACTCAGGGCCTTTGAAGCCTTGTCAGGATGGCTGAACTGAAGCTCTGCCTCCACTTTTTGGGGCTCTGGGGAGCTTTGCTTGTCTGCACCGGGGGTGTTCTCACCTAAGATTTGCTCCTGGAGGCAGATATTTTTCTCATCCTTCGCCTTGGTCTGATGCACGGTGTTTTTTTCCATGGAGGACCAGTAAGACCCCTTGCTGAGCTCTCGGTGCTGGCAGTGCTTTCGAACAGCCCTGAAGATTTTGCAGTAGAAGAACAACATCAGCAGGGAGGGCAGGTAGAAGTTGAAAATGGCCGCCAGCACTTTAAACCAGGTGACTTCGAAGAACTCCGTCTCGCACTTGTTTTCCTGCACCTTCCTCTGCCCGTTGTTGGCAAAAACGTGCCAGCCCAGGATGGGGATGACCCAGGTGAAGGAGAGCAGCCAGACGCCCAGGATGAGGAGCGAGGCTCTCATCTTGGTGCGGTACTTGAGGTACTTGAGCGGCTGCTGCACCGAGCGGTACCGGTCCATGCACAGGATGAAGAGGTTGAAAATCGAGGCCGTGCTGGCCACGTAATCCATGGAGAGCCAGAACAAGCAGGCTGCCAGCCCCAGGGGCCACTCGGGGCTCAGCAGGTCCACGATGTTCAGGGGCATCACGGCCGCCCCCACGATCAGATCGGCGATGGAGAGGCTCACGATGTATAAATTACCCACAGTCTGCAGCTTCTTCTCTGTTTTCACAGCACACAGCACTAGAATGTTCATGACAATGGTGACCAGGGAAATGCTTCCCAGGAACAGGCCTAGGAGGGCTGGGGGAGCGTTGCTGGAGGCCTCTGTTGTGTTGTTGGACATCTTTTTGCGGGCACACGGAGTGAGAATCAGAGTGGGCGTCCAGGCCTTCAGTCATGGTTTGCACTCCTGGATGAAAACGTGTTGGGTTGCTTGGGGATTTTTATTTCCAGAACTAGAGGAAAGAAAAAAAACATACTCAGTCAGTGTAGTAATAAGATAATAAAGCTCATTTGTGCCTCAGCTTAGCACTGTCCATTTTAGGGCTTTCCTAAATAACAAATTCTTACAACATTTTAAGTACAGGTAATTTGTGTTTTATGAAACCCCACTAACCAATCCCAAAGAGTTTTCATAGAGCTTCATCTATTTCTTCAGATCCCACAATCTGAAGAAGAAATTTAATTCCTCACAGTTTTAATTCATTATATCTCATTAAACAGCTGATCATGAACCATAACATAAACTCCATATTGGCAAACCAATTTAAAATGTGCTAGTAAAAAGCAATATTAACATATTTTGTACTAAATAATTTAAACAAGCCAGTGCTTATTTACAACCTCCGTCTAACAGTTTGAGAATCCAGCAGCTGGCAGTCACTAGGCAGTCATTCAAATTATAGGTAATGAGTAATCTCTTCCTACACAATTTAGGCTCACACAGATTTCAAACATTTAAAGATGCCAGGCCTATTTGAGATCAAATGCAAAATAATAGGATTTTTCAGGAATCAGCATCTTCTGCTTCCCAGCTGCTAACTTCATGTATTGATCCACAGTGCAGGATTGATTAATAATATTTTGCGTCTTGCAGCAAATGATCAACTGACCAAATTCTGCCTCCAGTGCATTGATGAAAAATGTCTGTGAGGGTGACACACATTCTGTGCCATTTCATAGCTTGTCTGAGTTTATGTTCTGGTAAATCTCTTAAAGCAATAAGGAAGGAAATTGAGACTGTGCATATATTTGCTCAAAGTATTTACACAACTAACATTGAGGTATGCATGGGATTTCTCACCCTCATAGCTCTAAACATGGCCAGAGCAATACAATGCCACAGATTGTTCAGTAATCAGCATTTCCCACTGAAACTCAGTGATGCAATACTTCATTTAACTTCATCCTTTTTATTCCAGTAATCAGGGTTTAAGCTCAGATGATTTCTGCTGCTTTATGAGAGGTCAAATTCCTTCTTGCCAGGGCTTTACTCACAGGTGGGTGTTGGGAGAGGAGCTGTGTCCTTGCTGCCAGCAGCATCCATAGGCAGAGGAGACAGAAGCACCCTGGGGAGTGCTGTGATCCCGGATTCCTTCAGGCTCTGCCAGGACAATTCCTCTGTGGCAGCTGCTCACAGCTCACTGAGCCCTCGAGCATCTCCTGAGAATGAGGACAGAAATGACTCCGTGGGTGTTGAGGACAGAAATGATTCCATGGATGTTGAGGACAGAAACTGCTCCATGGATGTTGAGGACAGAAACGATTCCATGGATGTTGAGGACAGAAATGACTCCATGGATATTGAGGACAGAAATGATTCCATGGATGCTGAGGACAGAAACTACTCCATGGATGTTGAGGACAGAAATGACTCCATGGAAGTTTAACCAGCGTGTCTGGAAAGTGGTTACATCCCAGTCTGTGTCTTTGTCTCACCTCTTCAGGTGTGTTTAAGCGTAGGGGGCATGGCCAAGGCAAGGAGCTGATGTAAGAAGCTGGAATGACTGACCTTCACCCCCACGTACTTCCATTTAAATGTATGGTAAAATAAAGGGAGAAAAGGCAGCTTTAATTGAGTCTTCAGCTGAAAAAAATACCAGCAAAGAAAGCTGCCTGGTTAGACAGCTCTCCTTGGCTGCATATGGAACATATGGGCTGCATTTGGGTTTGGACTGGATGATCTCCAGAGACCCTTCCAGCCCAAACAGTTCTGGGATTCTGGGAATAAAACAGCAGAATACAGTAAATGGTGCTCACTGCTTCCCAAACCTTCTCCTCAGCACTGCTGAGGTGGGATAGGGCAGGATTTAGGAAGCAACTTGCAGAATTGGTCAGGGGTGCTCCTGCTCCAAAGCAGGTTAATGTGCCCTTTCTTCAGGAGCTACTGATGTAATTCCTTATCTCTAACTCAGTTGCCAGTAGAAGAAAGCAATAATAATGAATAAATGGGGTTTCATGTTTGCACAGTTTAATTACACTGAAACAAAGTTCACTAAGACAGAACAGATTTTACAAAAACCCCAAAACAACAGCCCAAAACCTTGGATTGCTTTGTGGAAATTCTAAATCTTGACCTCACCATGAAATGCCTCCTTAATTTTTGCTGTCTGTAAAGAGCTTTTTCTACAGGGAGGCTCAGCAATCATGATTTGTTATTGTATTACATTTCCAAGGAGCAAGAATCTCCTGGGAGATGCTAAGTGGATGCCTCGGTGCCTCATTAGTGCAGGTGCAATCTATTAAGGCCTGACTGAGTGGGAGAAAGTTTCTAGAAACTGGCATGTCTCTTGCTGATAGATTTTTAAGAAATTAGAGCTCCAAAGAGCAAAGTTCTTATTCATAAGATTAAACTCAAGCAGAAAGTGAGATTTTGATTCAGATGGCCTTTACTCACTCTGTTGTACTTAAGAAACTTATTTATTTATAGTGATTTTTCCCCCTAAATTATTCTTGAGTTGTTGAAAGTATTAATATGCTAGAAGTTTGATTAATTTCCCTCTCAAAAACTCATTTATTTCTCTGTAAGGGAACAGTCCCTATTCAATGCCTGCCAATATTCAAGGAATATTTTTGATAAAAAGTAAATGAAAAAACTCGGTAAACCTGCCTGTTGTTCCCACTCAAATGACAATGTCTCAGTCCAGCCAGGACAGTTTGGAAGTGTAGCTTCAGTATCCTTCAAGCAACACAACCAGCTACTTAATTAAACAATTTTCAAGTAACATAACCAGCTACGTAATTAAACAACTTTCAAGTAACATAACCAGCTACTTAATTAAACAATTTTCTACACACCACTATATTTACTTCCTTTCTTTTCCTAAGTAAATTTATTATGTTTAAGTTCCAGCCTTAACCTGAAATAGATAGATACAGACTTTTTTGACACTGGCTGGCATTTTTTAAACAACTCTCTTTAACACTTGGCCTATATTCCATGAATATTAAAAAGAGTTAACAGAAGAGGGATGCATTCCAAAGAATGTTTTGGCCTTCCAAATGTAAGCTCAGACTTCCATGAAACTCCTCTTTTAGCAGCTTAATTTTCTAGTTTAAGCTGTTCTAAATGTCAGTTTTTCCATGACAAAATCCAGTCTTGCTCTTGTGATAGCATTTCCCAAATATGGATTATTTTTGCCAAGAGATTGGAGGAAAAACTCATCTTGACAAGAATCCCAAAGCTTCCAGATATGC
The DNA here is from genome assembly GCA_013399945.1 of Ploceus nigricollis. Lineage (NCBI taxonomy): Eukaryota > Metazoa > Chordata > Aves > Passeriformes > Ploceidae > Ploceus > Ploceus nigricollis. Next base: position 251,662 of record VXBC01007487.1, read on the forward strand.
TATTAATTTTCCCTGCTTGTCTAAACATTATCAATATCAACTAATTTGTCATCAATGTGATCTCTTAGCAAAACAGTATTTAAATGTAATTTTCTTTAAGTACTGCTGTGCTGTCTTATATTCTTTGCTCCATTACTTGTGTGTAAAAAGAGAATTTGCTATAGGTGCCAGACCTGTGAAATCACTGCTGTAATGGAAGAAAAGTGCTTTGTGCTGTGATGCAGGAAATAAACCCGTGAGCTGTAACATCCCTTAAAAACGAAGGGGAATTTCCCAGGAATGTGTCCCCTTTCAAGCTGAGCATCTGCAGTGGTGCCTTTCTGTTCTGGGTTTGGAACCCGTTATCCCAACTCAGTCTAACAGGACATCTCTCCTACAAGCATAGCAAAAAAACCTTGATTTTTTGGACTCCACCTTGTGCTACTACTGACTCCAACCCCTGACAACTGTAAAACTTGGTGGGCTTAATCCCTCTGCATCAGAAGTACAATTAACTTTTAAAAATGTAACTCACCCTGTCATTCAAACATAAAGGTTCTTTCCAAGTGGCTTGGGAGATCACTACTCACAAAAGTAAAAAATAATGTATGTGAATAGGAGCTGGGAGTTCTTTCAGTGGTGAGGTTGATCACTATGAAAACTGGGAATTTATTTGAATTCAGCTCAAGTGAAGTTTTGGTGCTTTGGAACTGTATGAAATCCATCAGAAAAAAGCACAGATTTAAAAATCCTAGTGGGTGTTAGGAGTCACTGTCTTCTTGTATAGGGAATAAAAGTAAACCCTGTTACTGAAAGATTTATTTTAGGTCACTTTTTTTTTTTCATCTTTAATTTGGAACCTGTATTTTCAGTCTCTTCAAACATCTGGTGAACTTACTGTAGTAATTTGATGAGTTCCTTCATATTTTAGCAATAACTCATTGAAAATACAAAGCTTTTCCTTTATAGAAGTACTCATCTGACTTAAACAAGCTCCTTTTTTTTTTTTTTCCCCCAGGCAGCTTTAATGCTTTTTGTTGGATTAAGCAGATGGCAAAGGGGCACAGGGTCTCTTAACAGTGAGAGAGCCTGGTGTTGTGCAAGTAAAAACTTTAAAAACATCTTATCCAAGAATTCCCATTCCTCTCCATCATCCCTGTCTGTAAAGGAAGGCCTGGGAAGGCTGCATCAAGAATGGGACAAGGTTTAGGGCAGGTTACGTCCCTGCTGCAGGGTCAACCCCCTCAGGATGTGCTGGACTTGTATTTGAGGAAAGCTCTGTATGAAAATAATGCATTTATGATTTTTCCTCGCAAGAGCACAGTTGTTTTCAGAATGGGGTGAGGGTTTAAGTTCTTTCTTTAAGTCCTCTCTCTTCAGCCAAGCCACTGTTCTCCCTTAAAAAAAGGAACCAACCCCTCCCTGCCTGTTTTCCCTGCCGTGTACCCTTCCCTTCCCTCCCCAGAAAGATGCTTGAAACAAGAGCATAAACATTTTCTGTGCAGACAGGAACTCCCCCGAACCGTCTTCATTCAAGTGTGGCCGTTAAGTACAGTGGGGAATCTGGACTTTATCCATCTGCCTCCCTTCCCTTCCTTCCCGTTTCCATCTGGGCATCCCCCCCGTGCTCCGGCCTCGCTGGTCTGACCCGCAGCGACTCCTCTCTGCCTCGGGGGCAGGGGGCGAGCCTGGGGACCTGTGGAGCTGCTGGATCTGCAGCTTGGACAAGTGTCCTCCGGGGGGAAAGCTGCTGAGCTTCCTACGGGGCATTGCTGCACTTTTGGGATTGCCCAAACCAAACTTCAGCTTGGTTTTCCCCTGCGGGACACCCTTTGCTGCACGCTCCCCTCTGGGCTGGGATGGGCCGGGTAAGGAGCAGCCGGAATCTGCCAAGGGCTCGCAGTTTGTGCTGAGGGACAGTTCTCAAAAGCGGGCTGTGCTTGCTGCTGAGCTGTGCTGCCCCTGTTTGCTTCCCTGCCCCGCTCCTCCCGCTGCGCTCAGCGGGATAAGCGAGCCCCGAGGAGCCGCCCGCGCCCCCCCAGCCTCCAATTGCTCCAACCCCCCTGCTGCCCCTCGGCCCAGCTCCCTGGGCC
>VXBC01007490.1:0-19067 GCA_013399945.1 Ploceus nigricollis
GCAGCCTGCACAAGGCATCACCATGGATGGAAGTGCCTGAGGAAGCAGCCCAGTGAAATTTGGGAAGCACTGGAGAAAAGGCAGCTTGGAGCAGCAGCAGGGAGCTCTTGCTGTGAGCTGCCCCTTGGTGCCCATCCCGAGGAGGATGCAGGTGGGCTCTGAGCAGCTCAGACTCTTTTCTCCATGCCAGGGATGCTGCTGTGCAGGGTCCAGCCCAGCCCTGCTCCTCCCAGACACCTTCCCCATCTCGGCAGAGAGCAAAGCAGGGAGCTTGCTCTGTGCTCGCTCTGTGCTCGCAGCAGGGCGGTTTTGAGCAGGACGATCCCTGGGTCAGCCATCAAACAGCAGCATGTGAACCATCTGCTTCTCTGACTCCAACACCCCGAGAAAAGCTGCTGGATTGGAAAAAGGATATTAATCTGAAAAGCACACAACAAAGCAACTGCAGGGTGTTTCCCCCCTCCCACCCAAGCCAGAGCGGGCGAGGGAAAGCTGATTACCATGACACACAGGAGCCCTGATCTAATATTCCACTTCAAGATTTGCAAATAATATGCCCATTAACATTCATTAGCTCTTTAAATAATACCTGCCAGACCTTCCAGGCAAGGAGGAAAGGCCCCTTGTCCCAGGAATCAATTACCTAACAGCCTCTAATTGTGCGTTTTCCAGGGCTCCGGGAAGTTTCAATGAAAACAAGGCAGGACAGAAGAGCAAAGCTGGAGCTGTCACTGCTGGGAGCTGAGCCACCCTTGCAGCTCCCGGGATCCTGGCTAATTAACAGCTCCTCTGCGACAGCTCTCCAGTGGCAGGGGTGCTGGGGGAGGCTCCCTGCAGGAATGTGTCAATGCACAGCACTCAAAATAACTCCTGTCCTGCAGCTCCTAGGGCAGCCTGCAGACACAAGTGCCAGGCTAAGGAGGAGGTGGTGCCGTGCCTTTGGTGCCCCAGGAGGTGACATTTTGGGAATCCCATTGAATTCCCAGACATGGATAGGTCTGAGGGGTCTCCTGTGGAAGTCATGCCCTGGCAGAGGTGAAAAATTCCAGGTTGTGACATCTGGGCGTGGCTGTGGAGCTGTGGTGCTCCTGCAAACCCCACTGCTGTTTGTCAGCAGGGCTTTCTGCCCTCCCAGCCCTTCAGGAGGGGGAACTCCTCTGCCAGAGGCAAAGGGGAATCCGGGACAGGAACCTCACCACTCTCTGGTCATACTGGTCTTGGATGCCCAAACCAGCCTTCTGGATAAATCCAATTTTCCAGCTTGCACTGAAAACTGCCCCAGCTGAGAGTCTCTGTGTTCAGCCCCTGCCAGGGACCTTGTCCTGTCACCTCTGTGTCCGTCACCTCTGTGGCCACATCCCAGGCACAGGAGCACAGAGAGGTGAAGCCACAGGGCTGCTTTTATCCTTGTGGAGATGATTCCCAAACCTGAATCACGGGAACAGGTCCTTGCAGGATTGTGAATTCTGGGAATTACAGAGTGAAGAGCCCTGGGGAACACAGGGCAGGTGAACCATGAGCAGGCAGCTTCCTGGGGAGGGTGGTGGGGTGGAGAAGCAGTGCCACTGTCACCTTCTCTCAGCTGATTTCCACGGATGGCCACAGCCCCTCGGGTCACCCACTGACCAGCGGGACCTGGCTCCAGCCCCAGCCTTGCTCTGAGCTGTGCTGAGCTCTTTGGGACACACTGAATCCAAAACAACTCAACCTGTCAAGGAGAGAAGCCTGGGCAAGATCAAAGGCTGGCCTAAGCCTGGTGAGCTGCTCCAGCACAGCAGTGACAGGGTTGTCACCACCCAGCCCAGCTCTGAGTCACTCTGCCAGCACTCAGAGGAACTCTTAGGCACTGTAAAGCACAAATTAATTGTCCACACAAGCACTCTGCATTTTCCTGGTGTGTTTTAGCGCTTTTAAAAGCAGCTACAGCACCACATAAGTAGGTCCCTGTGCTCAAGGCCACGAGCAAGCCTGGAGGCATTGGGGGGGTCTGTGGCACATCCTCCTGTTCCTCAGGAAATGGCTCTGCTTGTCACACATCTTACAGTCAGGGGGAAAACACTTTGGGAAAGGCACATTTTCCTGGAGAAGGGCTGTGCAGCTCTTCAGAGCTGCATTTAATCAGCCCCAAATGAATTTGAGGCTGTTAATAGACAAGCCCAAGTGATTTGTGTGGTCTGGGGGCAGCAGGAGAAGGATGGGAACAGCCAAGGGGCTGCACCTGGGCAGGATTAGTGAGAACTCTGCCCCAAACAAGAATATTCCGGGGCAAGGAGAGGACTGGAGAAATCCCTTCCAAGTGTGAAGGTGAAGTACAAAGAGAGGAGGGGACAAACCCTTTTTTAATGTGCAGATGATCACAGAGCAGTGGGGAAGTGCTCAGGAAAAGGAAATAGTTTGGTGTAAGTGCCTCTCTCTGTAGATATTGCAAAGAAATGCAAGAGCAGGATGAGTTTATGAGGGTGCTTAAAGGGCAGTGATCTGATGAAGAGGAGAAATGCAGAATTAATCCTGGATTTCTCCACAAATTTACTACACGTGATTTGGCTGGATGGCTCCACACCTCTGAGGGAAATGAAAGAGAATTTCCAGTGGCAGAGTGGAGCACTGGTTGTTACCATCACACTTTGATATGGAAAACACAGTGGCTATCACTGCTCATGGAGAAAAGAGATCATTTTTACCCTGGTCTTTCCCCAGTCCCAGTGCTAGGTCTGCCCTTTTGGAACCAAGGTCTTCTCAACTTCCAGGGTGACAATTCCCACCCCACACCTGCTCTCCATTATTGCTGAGCTCCCACTAATCCTCCCTGTTATCTCTCAGCAGCTCCCATCTCATTTATCCTACCAGCTTCCACAAACTTCTTTAATCTCAAACTCCTGTAAACTCGAGAAAAAATCCGATTTCTGTTATGTACTCCCCGTTCCCTCCTCCTGCACCTGTGTGAACATGGATAAAATCACTATTTAATAGTGCTGGTCAAGCCTGGCTGCTCCTTCTGGAGCCTCCTGCCAGCCCCTTTGGATCAGCTATTAAAAGTTGGTGTGAAACTTGGGAATATTAAGGAGAGGAGGGAAGGATGGGGACGCCTGGAACAGCTGTGGGGGAGAAAACAGGGAGATTGGATCCACCCAACAAGGTCTCAGAGTCTCCATCCCAGGAGTCTCCCACATTCCAAAGGCACTTGGACATGACCCAAGAGAGCTCTGAGAGGGGCTGGAGGGGTCCCTTTTTCAGGAGACAAGGAAGCGCCATCCCACGGGAGCTGCTGCCCACCAGGATCCCTCACCCAGCTGCTCCAGCTGGGAAAGTCACGGAGGACAGACACTGGCCAAAGCCAGCCCTGTGGTGCCTCTCCAGAGTGGGAAAAGCTCCACCTGGATCAGTTTCAGGAAGGTTAAATTTATCCCAGAACTAGCACTCGAGCAGTTTTCAGCTCCTTTTCCCCACAGGTTTGGTTTGTTCCCCGCTCCTTCTGCAGTGCCTTGACTCACCAGCCTCTAATTACTGCCTGCAGATATAAACATGCACTTCTCCCTGGAAAAAAGTCCATTATTTTTCCCTAAAATGGAGGGCAGTTTGCAGCTGCTTGGGTTATGTGAACACTTGCAGTATGTTATCAAAACAAGCTCTCCCCTCTCTGCTCTGAGGGAGCTGCAAACGGGGCTGTCTGCACCAATTTTGGGAAGTTTTGTAATCCCAGCCCCCAGTCTGAGGAGCACCAGACTCTGTAATTTTCCAGCACTAAAATCAGGGAGCCGGGGACAATTCCAGAGCAGAGTTAATCCCTCCTGCAGCCATTTGGAGCAGGAGGGGAAGAGCAGAGGCGTCAGGGAGCCCTTTCAGATTTCACAATTATCTCAAATTGCTCGAGCTCAGTCCCTGTGGAGCATCAGCAAACTCAAAGCCCAAAGGCAGAAGAACTTCAGACAAAAGGCAGTTCCCACCATGTCCTCACACCTTTCAAACATCAGTACCCACCACATTTCAAAGCTGCAATGATGACTGGGTTAAACCACCTGCAACAAATCGTCCTAAAGTAATTTCAGTATTAAAAAAATCCTTGTGTCATTGTTGGCCACGAATAAAAAGTTTTGAGAGGAAAGGTTATTTTGAAAGCAAAATTATCATTGTAGCTCTCCTTGATTAAATTCTTGCAGCATTTGAGGAGTCCTACTCCAGTTAAAGGCCTAATTTTTGACAAAATAGCACTTTGATAGGGAAAAAAATCTTCTAAAAAGTAGCTGGCTCTAATGCTGGAGAACCCATAAAAGTGCAGGAAAATAAAGTGCTGGTATTAATTTTAATATATAACCTATTAAATAGAAGCAATAAAATGTTAAACAGAAATAAAATACTATACTATTATTATTAGCATATGGAAGAACATCCAAAGCAGTGTTGGATATTCAGGAAAGGGTAATCCCAGACTGGTTTGGGTTGGGAGGGACCTTCAAGCTCATCCAGTTCCATGGGTAGGGACACCTTCCACTGTCCCAGGTTGCTCCAAGCTCTTTGCCAAATCCAATTCCATCCCAACCAACCCTTCCCAATCATTTATCCCTGGGGCTTGGCGGTGACACCAGGGAAGGGCCCCTTGCAGCCACCCTGGTGAAGCTTTGGAGCTGCCATTGACCCTTGGGACACCCAGAGGTGTTTTCTGCTCGAGGAGTGGGATCAGCACGAGGGTGAGACAGATCCCAGGGGTTTTATGGCTCTGTTATTGATGATCCTTTTCCATATTAATTCCTAGCCCTGGTGTTATTGGAACTGGGATAATAACACTTTGTTACATTTGATTAGACTGTTCAGCTCTAATCAGACCAACAGTAAATCCCTGGCTCCACAGAAACCTTCCCATTCCAGCCCTATATAACAATTGGGGTCTGACAGGCACGAGGAAGGGGCAGCCACAGCTCCTGGCTCCCTGCAGACAGGGAGAAAAAAAAAATCCTCAGAGACCTTGTTATGGCTTTGAAATGGAGAATCCAGGGCAGGACAATGTGTGACCATGGCAGGGAAGGGTGGCTGAGGACAGCCCGGGGTGGCTCCAGTCAGCAGGGCACGGAGGCTGCCCCTCCCAGCAATCATTACTGGCCAGGGCCTCAATTAATTCAGCCATTCCAGCAGAACTTCCAGCTGCACAATTAACTAGAGGTCAGAGATGGCTGGAGCTGTCTTACCCAAACTGAGGCTGCTTCTCCTTGCATTCCCAGAGCAGCCTGGGCTGCAACACAGGCTTTGTTCCCTGCCTGGGAAGGAGCAGGAGGCACTTCCAGGTGGGAATCTCCTCATTTTAACCCCTCTGATCAGTGAGTGCCAGGAACCACAGGCACTTCCCAGAAGGGGCTGACTAAACCCACATCCCTTGTTCTGCTCTCCTCTCCCTGGAGCACCAACCATCCCAGGGAAAGCTGGGGAGCAGCCATCAGTCCTTAGATCACATCCACAGCTCACATCCCGTTAACTTCCTCTGCAATCCTGTTTAGGGAGGGCCTCGTAAGATGTGGAGTAACAACAACGTGACTTTCATATCACTTGGAGAGAAAATACTTGAATGCACTCCTGGTTTATCTTGGGAAAGCAGTCCCTGCCACTGCAGCAGGAGCTGGAGCTCTCCCTCCCCTGCTGCCTCCAGGTGATAAGCCCCACACGGAGCTGATCATTGTGTCTCCTTCACCCAAGTGACAAGATGCCTCTTGGTGTCCAAATTCTCCTCTGGAAGCTCCTACCTGAGTGATTTTCATCTGAGTGAAAGGCTTGTGACGGACTTGGGGGTTCATCACTGTCCTGGATTTACAAGAAGAGGAGCTGCTGTGGGGTGGGAGCAATTCTGAGGTGCAGAACAGCCTGGAAGCCACTCCATTCTCAGTTTTCCTGGATTTCCCTGTTAATGGTCGTTCAGCACATCTGTTCTCAGTGACAAAACCCTGCTGGCACAAAAAGCCCCAGCCTGTGGTCACAGGGGTGGTGCTGTGACCATGCTGAGCCACCATGGCCTGGATGAGAAGTCCTGGTTATCCCACAGGGATCCCACACCAGGAAAAAAGCCCTGGAGAGAGGCAAATCTTGAGTCCTGGGTGTGGGGGCTTTGTTAGGCACGGCCTGGGAGCTTGCAGGTAAAAAGCTCATCCAGGGAACAAGGAACTACCTGGAGCAGAGGGTGGGATTTGCCCCCAAGTGCCCCCAGGGTCATTTCAGGAAGTGTGGAGCAGAGAGTTGAGGGATTCTCCAATCCCATGGGCCTGGGATGGAGCCTCCCCTGAGGTGTGTTCTGCAGAACTTGATTGATCCCACTGGAATGAGGCTTAGAGGGCACTGGGATGGAGCCCCGAGTCCTCAGTGCTGCTCCCACTTCCAGGGGGTGTGGGACAGGGCAGGCACAGCTGGAATGCTGCAGCCAGAAACAAATTCCTGGGGGATCTGAACCCTCCCAGAGGCTCCTCCAGCACTGCAGGTACAGCTCAGCCTGCCTGGGGAGCTGCAGGATAACGTGGATTAACTGATTTAATTCCTTGTATCCATGTTTCAACAACCACAGTTAAACTCCCCCATTTCACATGTTCCAAGCATGTTTGGGTGGCCTGTGTTTCATTCATTGTAACTCCTTATTTTCTTGCTTCATTCTGTTTTGCCTAATAAAGTGCTTTCATTTACCTTCATTTCCATATTGTACTGTAGCTAAAGAACAGAGACAAAGAGAGCTACGAGAAACTTGGAATAGATAATTGGTTAATTAAAACAACTTCCCTGGTATGTGGTTTATAACATATTGTTCTCACGGAAGCAACAATCTGGTGAACTGCTCTGGATAGGTAATTCCAACTTCCAGCTGCCTTTACTGAGTGTATCCTGTAAAAGGGCTGGGAATGATGGAATCTGGAGAACCAGGCTCCCTTTCCCAAGCAGATTTCAGTGGCTTTATATTAAATCTGTATCCAGTTTTCTCTCCCCATCCACTAAAAACAATTTGTAGTTGTCATGGGAATTTATCCACTGCACACCCACCCACCCTCTGCTGTCACCAGGATCTATGGGAAGCATCTTGTGTGGAAAAGACACATTCCCAGCTGTCTCCCTTCCCTAAAAGAAGTTTGGATCAGGTGAGATACCCTGAGAGAGGGCAAATCACTGCTCCAGGCAGAAGGAGCTGGGTGGGATCAGGGTTGGAATGCTGGGGCTGGGAACCTGCAAACCTGTCAGGGATCCCAGAGAGGGACAGGGATCGAGGAGCCAGGCCTGGGAGAGAGTGGGAAGATCTGGGATGAGAAGTGGCTGCTGCAATCCTGAAATCCATTAATCACGTGCCTAAACCAAGTCTGGAATCAAGGATCTGCCAGCAGGGACACCCTGGGCATGGGAAGAGCTGTTAATAACCCTTTGGAACATTCCCTTCTGTCCCATCTGCTCCCTTTCCATCTCTCTTGGTGTGTTTTCCATCTAATATTCAGGGTGGGTCTTTTCAATATGGTGGAAGTCTGGGCAAACCCACCCCAAAGCTCTGGACAGCTCTGGATCTGCGTGCCAGCAGCCTGGAGCAGGCAGAGGTGCCCCTGTGGGTCACTTTTTTAGTCTTTTGGGTCACTTTTCTAAACCTCTGGCTGTGACCTCCCCAAAAAAAAGGGGTCTGACAGGTACTGGAACATCCCCCTCTCCCCACAGGAGAAATCCAGCTCTGTTTGAGCTGCAGATGAGGGCTCTGAAATTCAGCTTCCTGCTGTGTCCTTGTGCCCGGTGAACCATTGCAACAGCCCTCCAGAATCCTGGATCCCTGCAGGAATGTCCTGAATTTCAATTGGAGCCCACCTGCGATGGGAGGGGGGTGGGATGCACACCTGCATCCAGGTAGCCCCCAGGAATCAGGCAGTGCTCTCTGCAGGGAGCAAAACAGGACCAAAAACTCCCCTCAAAACGAGCCGAGAAAAAGAGAGAAATAAGAGAGAGCTCTGGTTTATTCCTCAGTTCCAGGTGATTTAAGTAATTGGAAAATCATAGTTGTGAAACAACTCTTTGCAGAGCATCATAATCAGCAGCACAGCTCAGCGGGGCCTAAGTGCAGCAGAGAGGCTTTAAAGACCCCCTGAGCAATGAGCTTTTGGGGGAGCTGTGTCATTTGGAGATGGCATCTCTGGGAACAGCAGTTCCCAGCAAAAATATCGAGTCTGCAGGACCAGAAGGATGCAGAGATTCAGGGAGTGCTTGGGAGACTTTGCCAGCTTGCTGGCAGCCCCCGTCCTGCCCAGGTCCTGCTGCTGCAGGAACACAAACTGCAAATTAGCCCTGGCATTTCCACGGTGCAAAGAAAACTGTGAGCACGTGGCTGCTCATCCCCACCACTCTGGGAGCTTTGGGAAAGCTCTGTGGGCTCGGAGGAGGGAGCTGGCTGCTCCCAGGAGTGCAGCCAAGCCAGGCTGAAGTGCCACCTCCGTCAGGGCCGCGTGTCCCCGAGTGAGGCATTCGGATCACGCAAAGTCCCCTCCACATTATTAATTTTGACTCAGTGCTTTGAGTTCTGCTCTGAGCAATCCATAATCTCCAACCAAATAATCATAAAGGCCCTGCTGGCCTTGAAACATATGTCTCTGACAAGAGCAATAAACCTATTTATTGCTATTGTGGCCACTGCAGAAGAGCTCATGCGATGTGAGTGTGAGATTTCCTCGGAAAGGGAGCCAGGCCTGGCATTAAGTAAATAAAAATATTACTCTAAAGATCTACTGATCATGTATGTGGGCATTTAAATATCAGAGATAGTTACAGCCATGAAGGCTGGGAGAGGGGAAAAAAAAAGACATCAAATGAGATTAAGACAGAAGGATAGAAGCTGCTGCCATAAAAGTAACTCAATAAACGAGGCACCGAGCTCGAGCCTGCACATCCACGACCATAAACCCAGGGATACAGCAGGATCAGGTCACAAAAGCTCCAGGAAGAGGAAAATGTTTCTTTAGCAGCCACAGGTTTGGCCAAAATGCCCCAGCCAGTGGAGCAGGGCACCAATTTGAGAGCTTTAGGAGCAGCCAGGGTCTATCTGTGGTGCTCAGTGGAGCAGAGCAGGCACTGTCCCAGAGGTTCTCAAGCAATAAATGGATTGGAGCAGTGATGATAACGTGTTTGCAGGAGAAAATTGCCTATATTGAGGCAGTGTCATGCTAGAACTCCCCAACAATAACAGGCAGGCTCAGAAAGAGGCAAAGAAACAGACTGGGGGAGATTTTCTGGCTTTTAAGGGAAATTAAACAAGATGGAAACACACTGAAAGAGAGCTGCACAGAAAGAGAGGAGCAGCATGGGCTCCACTGGGGTGTCCTGAGATATTTAACAACACGAATGTGGACAGGACCAAACAAGTTTTATGGCCTGGACTCCTCTCCACTGCTACATAAAAATCAAGAGACTCGTGGAAATGGAGTTAATTCACCATTGCATATGCAGGGAGAACAGCTGTAATAAAAGGGAATGTGCTCCTTGGCTGCTATTTATTTTTCAAATGTTCCCACTAAAATCCTGGGGACAACAGCAGCAGGAGTGCAGGAGGATACTCCAGACTTTTATGGGGGGGAAGAACGAAATCAGAAGTGAAGGGAGAACAGAAGAAATGAAATGATGGGATTGCCCTGGGTAAAAAAGTACAGGATCAATGCCAGGCTGAGATTATTACAGATTATAACTGCAGTTCTAGGATTTTCCCCCTTCTTGACATCACCTGTGGAGGTCATAATCTGCCTGCAGCTGGAATAGGCTCCTGTGGATACCTCAAAGCAGTGAATATTGCTCAGCTGGGGGTACTCAAATCCCAGATTTCCCCTCAACCCTCACTTCATGGCGAGGATAAACACACTGCCATATAAAAATATTGAATCCTAAAGTCAGGGATAGCTCTGACAGATGGAATAACACCAGACTCTGCCCTTAAAATATCTATTTATTGGCTGGCAAATAACCTTTACGATGGAGTTAATGCCATTCGCTCACTTCCTGCCATAAAAAAAGTTTATTCTGCCTAAAACACTTCCCATGAGCTTCTCAAGGGTGATAATATTGATGGGATGTGATAAGAGAGGGTTTGGAGTGCTCCAGGCCCTCCTGATTGCCACCAAAGGCAGAGGGGGAGCGGAGACTTCCAGAGGAGCCTCTGGCACAGCAGGAATGAGGCACAGAAGGGAGGGTGCAGCCCTTTCCCAGCAGTGTTTGGGATGTTAAGAGTGACTCCTCAGCATCAAAGCTGTCCTACTTCCCGAGCCTTATCATATTTGCCAGAGCACAATTCAGGGAACAGGACTGCAGCACAAATCACATTCCACTGCAAGCCTCGGTGATAAATAAATTACATCCCTCTTCTGGAAACAATTTCCCATGATCAATAATGAATAAAAAAAGTCAGGTCCAAAGCAGTGTTGTGACAGCCCCGCACAGAAGTGAGTGGCAGCCAGGATTTTGCTTCAGCAGCAAAATCAGGGCCTGATAAAACATCCCTGGGACTCCAAAGATACTGGAAACAGGGAGAAAACCTCACATCCACCCCCTGCAAAGAGCCTGGTGACACATTTTGTATAAAAAGCCTTCTCCTGCACAAACAGGGGCGGGTGGGGTAAACTCTGCGTCCTGAGGGCCAGGGCAGCTCCATCTGGGCACAAAAGCTGTTGGGATAAGGATGTAAGGCCAGGAAAATGTTCCCTCCCAATCCCACAGCCTCTGGAAGCAGCCTCAGCTCAGCACCAGTGAAGTGTGCCACTGCTGCTCACAACATGCAGAATTTGGGGCTGGGAGATGAGATGGGATGTCCTGGTACCCTGATCCTTCACCATCTGAAACCTCCTGTGTGCAGCCCCTCCTCCCCTCTGCATTTTGGGGACATTCCAAGGTTTAATTGTCACTTGCTAAAGGTGTTTCCAACTCACAGCTCCTGCACTTCTAAATTTCAACTCCTCCACCCATCCTGAATGCCCCAGTCCAGCAACCCATAATGTTTATTGCCTGAAAGAAGTGAGGAGAAGAGAGGGGAAATGGGACCCCAAAAACTTGTGTGGAGCACATGGGATAAAAGGGTTGCAGCATGTGGAGGTGCTGCTCCAGTTTACAGCTGGATGACCTGTAAACAAATCCTTAGGGGATCAAAAAGATCATGGAATCCCAGAATGGTCTGGGTTGGAAGGGACCATAAAAGTCATTGAGATCCCCCCCCTGCCATGGCAGGGTCACCTCCCACTGTCCCAGGCTGCTCCCAGCCCCAGTGTCCACCCTGGCCTTGGGCACTGCCAGGGATCCAGGGGCAGCCACAGCTACTCTGGGCACCCTGTGCCAGGGCCTGCCCACCCTCCCAGGGAACAATTCCTAATTCCCAATATCCCACCCATCCCTGCCCTCTGGCAGTGGGAAGCCATTCCCTGTGTCCTGTCCCTCATCCCTTGTAAATATTCTCTCTCCATCTTGTTGGCCTCTTCAGGCCCTGCAAGGCCACACTGAGCTCACCCCAAAGCTTCTCCTCTCCAGGCTGAACATTCCAAATTCTCCCAGCCTTTCCTCCCAGCAGAGCTGCTCCAGATCTCTCTGGAGCCATCAGCTCAGGGTGATCCTCCAGGGGCTGTTCCTTCTCTAGAAAATTCCTGTGATTTTCTGAGGACAATCTTGGGCCTAACCTAATTCTGGCCAGTAGGAACATGGAGCTCAATTCCTGGAGCAGCCACATCCATGAGCTGAGACCTCTCTGTCCTGCTCATCTCTGAGCTCTGAGGCTGCCAGGGCTTAGGTAATCCCAGAATTCCCAATTATTATGGTCTCTACTTAAAGAGTGCCATCCCCAACTCTAAAGCAGGCATCAGCTTCACAGATAGAATCACCGACACAAATGTCTGTGCTGACCACAGTTTGCAGTTCCAGTGACTCAGCTCCAAGCAGAAGGAGAAAGTACAAATCCATCTGGATGAGGATTTCCTTAAAAGCCTCCTAAGGAACTCCTGCACAAAGCTGAGAACCCTTGTGCCTGGTGTATCTGAGAAAAACAACACATTTTTAAAAAGCAAACCTCGATGAGAAAGGGGACAATTGGGAGCTGTCTCAAGAACAGTTGCCATGATGGCAAAACCCCCAATCCTACAGGTTTGGAAGGAGCTGTGCTGCTCTGACAGCATTCCTGAGGGCTCCTGGAGCTGGCTCGTGTGTGGAGGGTTCAGCAGACCCTCAGCTCTCAGCCCCCCTGTAGGAACCAGAAAAACAAAAACTTCCACAGACACTGAAAGATTTGATGAACAGCCTTAGAAGAAGCTTAGATTGATGTAAAAATACAATACACAGATATTAAACAAAAAAATCATAAACTTATGTTTCTATAGTTGTAGGTGAGAATATGCCTTAAGTAAGTGAGAAACTGTACTGATAAGATGGTGAAGAGTTTATAATGCAAGGGTATAGCTGTGTGGAATAAGTTAAGAGTTTAAAAGTTATAATAGAAGCAGATGTGTGCACGTGAGTTAGAAGCCCATTAGATAAAAGTATCTGCAGTGCAGTCAAAGTAAGTAAAGGTGATAAGTTAGAAAACCAAAATAAATCCTATGGCAACTGTCTATTGGTTTAGAAAGTTATATATAACCTTGGAACGAAAAAACTTGTGACTGCTCTTGAGCTATGGCCGACTGCTTGCTCCTCGAAAATCTCACGGCCTCTGAGATTGATGTTTATCTAAACAATAAATCGTTCTTAACTTGAAAATAGTCCCATCCCTTCATTTCTAGCAGTGACGATGATACCCCACGGCCACTTTGGGTTCTGGCCTTCCCCACACACCAAACCCTGAATTAAATCTCAGCCGTGCCCTGGGGGATCAGGCCCAGGCAGGCCAGGGAGGGACTGTCCCACTCTGGGCTGGGCTGGGCTGCCTCACCTGGAATATTGTTGGCAGTTTTGGGCACCGCCGTGTAAGAAAAGCCATTGGAGAGTGTCCAGAGGAGGTCGTGAGGGTGGAAGGGCCTTGTGAGGAGCAGCTGAGGGGACTTGGTTTGCTCAGCAGGAGAGGAGGAGGCTGAGGGCAGACATGGCAGTCACAGCTCCTCGTGAGGGGAGAGCAGGGACAGCTCCGAGCTCTGCCCTGGGACAGGGACAGCACCCAGGGAACGGCTGGAGCTGGGCCAGGGCAGCTCAGGCTGGATTCTGGGAGAAGGTTCTCTCCCCAGAGGGTGCTGGGCACTGCCCAGGCTCCCCAGGGAATGGGCACGGCCCCGAGGCTGCCAGAGCTCCAGGAGCCTTTGGACAGGGATGCCCAGGGGGATTGCTGGGGGGTCTGGAGCTGGATCATGATCCTCATGGATCCCTTCCAGCTCAGGATATTCTGGGATTCTGTGATTACACTGCTGGAGCTCACAGCGAGCTCCACTTTTCCCCCTCACAGGCTGAGTCAGAGCACTCTGAGAGCAGCAATCAGGGAGGGAAGGAAAACAGGAGGAGGAGAAGGCAGCTGCTCCTCTCCCAGCACAGAGCACAAAGCTTTTCGAGTTCCCGTCTCTGTTTTCCTGCTGAAAGCAGCCCTGATTCCATCTGAGTCAGCCCAGCTCCCTCGCAGTGTGCCATGGCTGCAGGTGGGCTGGCACAGCTGCCCAGCCCTTCCCCAGGACAGGCAGCCCCCAAATCCATGACACCTCACTGCAGACACCTCAGGGCATCCCACGCCAGCCCTCGTCCTCCTCCAGACAGGAAACAGTGAGAAATTGTCACCTGCATGCTGTGACTGGGCTGATACCCTCCTGCTGCAGAGCCCACAGCAGTGACACATTCACAGGCTCTCCTTTCTTCCTCTGACTCACTGGGTTTTGTAGAATTTGGTATTTTAGAGTTGGAATTAAGAGCTTTAAAGTACCTTGCAGGATTATCTGTGGCTTGTGAAGCTCCTGGATGTTCCTCTGAACCTCTGGATTGAATATGAGGGCTTGAGGGGACATCTGGGTCTATCTAAAGGGGACACAAGGACATGTATTTATTATTCCATAGTAGGCTCTATATAATCCTGAGGGCTCAAGGATGAGGAAGAATTCCTATTTCTGCCACTGGATGTATTTCTGGGGGTTTGGGGTTGGTGGTTTTCCTTCTGTAACACCAACAAGCAGCTGCAGGTAAAGGCAGATTTGGTTTGGGAAGATGCATCTTGACCTGATCACCAGATTTGGGATTAAGAAGGAGATTTTCCTTAAATCAATGATCATAGGGATGCCTTTCTATTTCCCACTTTCTTTATGACATGGAATTGCACTCTCAAAGGCCTCCTGGACGTTTTTATCAGGCCAAGACCCTCCTGTTGCAGGAGCCCACAGCAGTGGCACATTCACAATCTCCCTCTCCTTATTTTTGAAATCTTTGCTATTCTATACTTGGAATTAAGAGCTTTAAAGCACCTTGGAGGATTATCTGTGGCTTGTGAAGTTCCAGGATGCTCCTCTGAAGCCCTGGATTTAACTCCTGTTTCAGAGTTGCTGTTGTCCATCCTCCAGCTCTGGGTGTGATCCAGGGAGGCACCCTGGAAAGTCCCTCCCGGGGTTGTCCTGCCTGATCCTCAATAATTCACCAGAAACACTCAGAAAATCCTGCTGAGTGGCTGTAATAAACTGTTCTAATAATGTTCTCAATTAATTATCAGCTCTATTTTTTTAGCAGCTGTCCTGCTATTTTATGGAGGAACAGTGTGGAGCAAACTCACTTCAGCAATGTGGTTCTGGTCTGTGTTTCAGCCCTGTGTTCCCCTCTCACTGAAGCTTTCCCAGTATTCCACATTATCACAGGATGTGTCATTAAGCTCCAAGTTCCCCAGGAGTTTCTCCAAAGCCCAGTGCACAGCATCTCTGATTTAAATGCATTTGCCTCAATAATACAATTTAATAACTACCACAGTTACAGTTTAGAATGAAAAATAACTCCTTAGCTCCTTAAACTTGCAATATTAAGTCCTTTTGGCTTCTTTTAATCATTAGGCAGAAATATTTTTGGAACATATTTAACTTTTTAGCAACACTTCCATCAATTTTATCATTCCCATTTAGGAGCAGGCTTTACACCAGCATTAGATCCCTTTTAATTCCTATTATCAGATTTCTTTGAGTCCTAACACTTGGCTGTTTCCTTCTTTTGTTCTTTACTTCCCTAACTAGACTTTCAAATAATGTAATAGCTCAGCTTAAAAGGTAAAGCCTAGATAATTGAGGCTGGAATAATTAATTTCTCTTCCCTCCTTTCCAGAGGTGTCTGCACTCACAGCCACTGCCTGTCACCTGCATTTAAAGGACTATCTTTACCTAGAACAATATGGTACCTGTGCATTTACTGTCGAGGCACTGGCAGCCATCCAGCTGCCAAATTTTTCTGTGAGAACAGAGGAACTGGAGAGGGGACAACCAGAGGTTCCAGTGTGATGGTGACTCACAGACCAGTTCATTCCTTTTTTTAAAATGTAGAGACTTTGCATTACTCCAGCAAGGCAAATAATCTGTGTTTGTTTCTGTATTTTGCACAGCAGAGCTGGGGGGTTTGGTTTCTGATTGATCAGGCAAGGAAAGCCCTCCTGGAACCAGCAAGTTCTCCACTTGTTCTTCAAGTTCTCCTTCACCACTACTTGGGCTCAAGTGGCAAAACCATCTCCCCAGCCTGCTCCTCCTGTCCCTGCCAGGCATTCCCATCCCTCTGCCAGCAAAAATGAGGGGAACCACTTGCATTCCCTAGGAGGAGGTGGGGTCTGGATCAACCCCAGGCTGGGATCAGCCCCTCCCCACATCCCATCAGCCTTTTGCTGGTGTCACCCTCCCAGCTGTGCCCCAGGGAGGCTCCAGCCACATTGTGACCAGGAATTGTGTCCCCACTGGAGCTGGAGGAAGGGGATGCTCCTGGGCTGAGCAAGGAGAGCTTTCAGAGGCAGCAGAGGTGTCACAGCTCTGGCCACTGAAGGGCTCAGCCTTGGCAGCTCCTCCAACATTTGTGCTCCGCCGATGGCCCCAGGCTTCAGCTCAGCACCTGCTGCTCCTGGGGTGGGCAGATCCCCCTGGGGGCTGTCCTGCCCCAACCCTCAGAGCCTGCTGCAGCCCTCAGAGGGGGGGTGGGACTCACCCTAGGGGGACGTGGGGCTGCTGTGCCCTGCTGGAGAAGCCAGGCTGGAGCAGAGCAGTGGCTTTGCCTGTGCCAGCAGCGTTCAGAAAAGCAGCAGCGTTTCCTGGCATGATGAAGGACTTCCCTGCATCCGTGCAGGCACGTTGAGGCATTGATCTCATAAATGCTGGTGTTATTTGGAGGAGCTCCCTCATGATCCTCTCCATCCTCCCCCGCTGCTGTGCCCCCGAGCCTGATCCCAAAGTGGGGACTGAGGAGTGCAGGGAGTGCAGGGGGTTGGAGAGGCCAGGCCAGGAGGTAGCCAGGAGGTAGCCAGGCAGTACCAGGCAGTAGCCAGCATGCCCAGGCAGGCTGGGAGAGCCCTTCAGGAGGCTGAGGCAGCCCTGAGAGCTGCTCTCCCCTCCCTGGTGCCTCCCCCCAGCTCTCCCCGCGCTCCCTCCCCTGCCCTGCGGTTCTACGGCTATAATCAAATCATAACTTTTATTAAATTTGAGATTACTTTTTAATGGAATCAATTTCTTGTGTGGTGCTTTTCCCTTCTGCCCCACGGCTCAGCCACACTCTGCACTTTTGTGGTTTTACTCGGGTTTTTATCTCTGCTGCTGCCTTAATGCCAGGCCCTGGTTGAGCACTCCGACCCTGTCCTGCCTGAGAGGGACACTTGTCCCATGGCCTGGTGTCCCCAGAGCAGGAATTCCTGCTGAGGGACACCACAGAGGCAGCAGGATTTGTACCTCGTTCCAGCTGGCAGTGGGGATGGAATCAGCAAGAAATTTTCCCCCGAGGGAAGGGAGCCCTCCCCTTTCCCTTTGGATTTGGGGCTGCATTGGAAAGCCTGTGCTGGATCCAGTGGCTGTGGAGCTCCTGGAGGCAGCTGAGAGGATCTCATCGTCTTCATCATCCCTTGTAGGAAGTCAGAAATTCATCCTCTTCATCATTCCCTGTAGGAAAAAGAAATGAATTTGCTTCATCCCTGTAGGAAGACAGAAATTCATCCTCTTCCTCATCCCCTGTAGGAAATAGAAATTCATACTCTTCCTCATTCTTTGCTGGATACAGAAATTCATATTCTTCCTCATTCTCTGTAGGAAGTCAGAAATTCAGCCCGCACTGGACACGATGCCTGTGGCTCTGTGAGGATTCCCACACCAGGACAGTCCCACAGGGATACCCCCAAGCACACCAGCTCAAACCTTCCCACCTTTGTGGCTTTTCAGTTTCTTGTGAACCTTCTTGCTCAAAATGGCTTCATCTTTGCAGTTTTATGTAACTTTCTCCTCATCTTCCCCTCCTCCCCTTGTGCTGCTTCCTTTCCCTTTCTTCCCCAACACCTACAGAATGTATTATATCCTCTGATGCAAAAGCCCCGTTCTGCTTTCACTTGTAACCAATATAATGACAACAAGAAAAATAACAGTGACAGCTTTTATTTGGTCCTCCTCCTGCTGATGTTCTTGAAAAGGAATTTCAATTCCTAACTTCGGATCTCACATTGAAACCTTTTGGATTCCGCAGCTTTCTCGGTGAGGATTTTCTAAATCCTGTATTTTCTAAAGCCTTATTTAGGAGCCACAGGTCAGGCTGTGTCCTTGTTGGTTCAAGACCTGGCTCTAATCCAGGAGTCCCTCTCCCAAAAACTTGCCCTCAGTTTGGAATTACCTGAGTGCTGCAAAGATGGATGTTCTGCTCCGAAGGCACGCGGAGCGTGGGCTTGTGGGCTTTGTGCTGTCTATTACAAAGGAGTTTCATTGCATTTCTGGGGGAATTTAAATCTAATTCCTCCAAAACAAATAAAGATGCATTATCTGGAGTGGTTTCTTCAGATGAAGCTGGAGCAGCAGGTCCTGAGCCCAGGGATATGCAGAGGAGCCCTGAGGCTGCAGGAGCCCCACAGGGAGCAGGGAAGGGGTGTCAGGGGGTACAGATCCCACTGAGGGGTTAATAATGCAGGATAACCACCCCAAAAAATTCCATATCCTGACTTTTTCCTTTCTTCAGCCTGTTTGATGCTCATGTTCACACCAAGAGCATCCTGAATGTTTGTCCTGACACAATTCCTGTGTTCATCCCACTGCAGGGGGATGGAGCTGCTGGAGCCAGGCCAGAGGAGGCTCCAGGATGAGCAGAGGGATGGAGCAGCTCTGCTGGGAGGAAGGCTGGCACAGCTGGGAATGTTCACCTGGACAGGAGAAGCTGTGGGGTGAGCTCAGTGTGGCCTTGCAGGGCCTGAAGGAGCCCCAGGAAACATGGAGAGAGAGAATTGACAGGGGATGGAGGGACAGGACACAGGGAATGGTTTCCCACTGCCAGAGGGCAGGGATGGATGGGATATTGGGAATTGGGAATTGTTCCCTGGGAGGGTGGGCAGGCCCTGGCAGAGGGTGCCCAGAGCAGCTGTGGCTGCCCCTGGATCCCTGGCAGTGTCCAAGGCCAGGCTGGACAGGGCTGGGAGCAGCCTGGGACAGTGGGAGGTGTCCCTGCCATGGCAAGCGTGGCACTGGATGGGCTTTGAGGTTCCTTCCAACCCAAACCTCTCTGGGATTTTCTGAACCTTGTCTCCTGCAGAAAAAAAGTTGAGCTCTGCTGTTTGATTTATTCAGGACAAACCAATATAATCTTTTCCCTGCAATCCTGGCTCTCTTTTTAAGTTTAATAAAGGATCCACCTATTTACTGGAGTTGTGATGTGTCTGCCTTGCTGTACCTGAAAATATCTTCCATGGCTGAGCATCCATGAGGCCAGAATTGGGTTGTTCATAATTAACACATCTCCAGAGGCCTTCACAGCCTTTAACCACTTCCAAAAGAGCATCAAATGCTTCTTTTGGGAATTAGAAGGAGACTTTATATTGTTCTCTGTGTCTCTCCTAAGATGGAACCCAGAGCTTTCTCCAAACTCGAGAAATCTCTCATGCAGTGACAGGGAGATGAGAAGTTCTGAGTCTGCAGCTATTCAGGTAACTTTGCTCTGTCTCCTCCTCTCAAAGTCTG
>VXBC01007490.1:28455-77057 GCA_013399945.1 Ploceus nigricollis
GGGGAGCCCGGCCCCGGCCCCGCACCGGGGTCGCGATGCTCCGGTGCAGCCGCGCTCGGGGAAAGTGTGGGAAGAACGGCTGGGAAAGGCACGGCCGCGTCCCCCCGGAGCAGGGACAGCGGCTCCAGAGCAATTCCCACCCCCGGGCACAGCAGAGAGGGTTTAACCCTGTGCGGGCTGGGAGAACGGGACTGGGGGTGCGGGACGTGACTCGGTGCCTGCCCCGACACAAACCAGAGGCACTGGGAACACCTCTGCCTGCTCCTACCCGAGCAAGGGGGCACTGGGACATCTTTGCCCACCCCTGCCCAAGAAAGGGGCACTGGGACACCTGTGTCCTTTCCTACCCAGAAAAGGGGCACTGGGGACACCTTTGCCCACCCCTGCCCACCCAAGCAAGGGACACTGGGGGCACCTCTGTCCCTCCCTACCCAAGAAGGGGGCACTGTGACACCCCTGCCCACCCCTACCTGTGCAAGGGGTACTGGGGACACCTTTGTCCCTCTCTATCCAAGAAAGGGGCACTGGGGACACCTCTGTCCTACCCAAGCAAGGGACACTGGGGGCACCTCTGTCCTCCCTACCCAAACCAGGGACACTGGGCACACCCCTGCCCACCCCTATCCAAGCAAGGGACACTGGGGACACCTCTGGCCACCCCTGCCTGTGCAAGGGCACTTTGCCAGCCCTGCCCACAGGAGCATCCCTGCAGTGATGCCACCAGCACCGGCTTTGTCCACTCATTAAAGCCTCGCAGTGACTGAGCAGCGAGCCCCGGGGAGGGCTGGAAAAGACTTTTGCTGTCGTGTCCGGGTGGGATCAGAGGCTGGAAACCCAACAAGGCACTGTCTCATCCTGGAAAAGCACTGCAGGCCCCGTTCCTCCCCGAGTGACAGCCCTGCCAAGGCACTGTCACACGTTCCCAGGCAGCATTAGAGGAGAGGGGAGAGATGGCAGCGAATTTGCATTAAAAATGGTCACGTTGGCATTTGCTTCGTGCTGAACATCGCTGCTCTTCAAAGCAGCACACATTTTCACAGGGAAGAGGAGAGGAAGGAGCACACTGTCCCAGGTATGAGACCGATGCCTTTGTCCCGAGCAATTTTCATCTTAAGAATAAAAGAACTGCATAAAGGAAAATACTGCTGAGCACATTGGTTTGCAATTTTCCAGCCTTTAAAGGCTGGTCCCATCACTTTCCTCCCAGAGAGGTTTGTTCTCTGGCCCCTGAGGACACTGTTTCCTTGCCAGATCCTAATTTTCAAACCTCAGCTCTTTCAGCCCGTTCCAATAAACATCACAAGAATGTTGCTAAATAGGGAAAGTGCCTTTTTTTTTTTTTTTTTTTTTGGTTCTCCTTAAGCCTTAAGAAGGAGGGAAAGATTTTGTTAAATGTTAAAAAAGGATTATTGGGGGCTGAGGCGCTGTTTATCCAAGCAGGGATGGTTTGGAGAGGGAAGGAGGGGTTAAACCTTTTGGAGCTGGGGAAGTGGGCCTGGGTGGGGCTGGAAAATCAAGGGATGTTGCCTTGGCAGTGGAATTAGTGGGATGTTTGCAGTGCCCCTCTGTATCCCAGCTCTTCCCAAGGATGGGATGAAGATGAACATGATGGGATGAAGATGGCCACACTCATCAGGCTGTTTCAGGCGGTTCAAAGACTCTTGCTTGCCCGTTCCCTCATTCCAGCATTACTGGTCCATCCCCACCAGGCCAAGGCCATGGCTTTGGGCACAGGGAGCAAACTCGGAGCCTGCCTGAAGAATGCCAGACTTATTAGCAATTATTTTAATGACGTTAAAGCTCATCAGTGGCTCTGGGAACCAAGAAGCTGCTGGAAAGCTCCGGCTGCGCCGTGCAGGGCACTCTGGGGCTGGCTGAGTGACCCTTTGTGGCATCACCGGGGCGGCTGGGGCAGCCCAGCTTCATTCCCTGCGTCTGGGAACCCTGGGAATGTTCCAGCAGCTCCATGGGTGAGAAAACCCCCAAAAGGAGCCGCTAAAGCATTGAGAGAAACCAAAAACCTTCGAGCAGAAGATGCTGCAGGAGCTGCTTTGCCCTCTCAGGGGGAGGTGAGAGCTGAGTTGATTGGGGTGGAAAATTCCAGAGATTTGCAAGTCAAAGAGAGACAAATGAGTTGTAAGAGGTCGATGCTTTTCTGGGTCGGGGGCTTTATCCAGCGACAAATTCCCTGCTTGTTCCCAGGATGTGGAAGTTTGGGGGTTGCTACCTGAGCTGGTGAGGTCTCCTGGCTCGAAGTGTGGCCTGGGAATGCCTGGAAATGCTGGGATGGGAGAAGGTTTAATCCAGGGGTGACACCTGCACGGAGGGTAACTGCACATCCCGAATTTTGTGCAGTTCCATGTGTAACACAGCAATGATTTAATGTGCTCACACATCTAATGAAAATAATTTGAATTTAATGAAAAGTGAGGAAGAGATATGTGGCCATTTTGATCCCTAATCCATCTGCCCATTCCAGAGCCTGGAATTCTGTTCCTAAATTCCCCAGCCTCATTTTCACTTCCTTGTGGTTTTCTTTTTCTTTTTCCTGCTCCTCGATTTGCAATTTCAGTCAGCCGAGCGAGCCTTGCCACACATAGAGACATCCCTTTAACTCCCTTTCCTGAATGTAATTTCTCGGAATTTTTGTGAAATCCATCTGCATGGATCCCAGTGCATACAAATCCAATGACACCATTCTAATCAGCCTTAAATGCTGCAGCAGCCCGCTCCCATTTAAGCTAATAGCTCCCAGCAGGCAAAGGTTGTTATCCTTTATGGACCAGCCCTCTGGGGAGCCACAGGGAACAGCTTGGAACAACAGGGAATGCATTTGGAAGTTGCCAAACTTTACTTACTGCCTCGCAGGGCTTTGGGATTTGGTGATTTTTAATTTTTTAAAATTTTTTGTTCCTTTCCCTACATGCACAGCAAAGGTTTCTGAGCCTTGACGTGCTCGTCTAAAACGGGAATTTCAGTTTGTAATCGCTCTCTCAAATTCCCTGGATTATTGGCTCTCACCTGCGTGGGCAGCTGGAAGGTTTTGGATTTTCTGTTTTTTAACAGAGGAGAAAACTCGAGGCATCTCCAGCCTGAGAAATCCCAGCGAGTTCTGGGGATTGACACGTGGCCTTCCAGGCGGGGATGTTGGAGGCAAAATCCTTGGAAATGCCAGAGCTCTGCTAACAGGTTTGTAAATGGAGGTGCTTTGGTTTAAAAGGGGATATTTATTAGGTGTGCCGGTGGAAGGAAAACAAGCACAGATGGGGGATAAATCTCCCTGAGCAGCAGTGCAGCACTCCCGGCTCGTTCAATAACCAGATTTTAGCGCCTTTAGGCTTTCCCAGCAGCTCTGGGGGTGGGACAGGAGCCTCACCCAGCACAGCAGGAGCGGCCAGCGCCTGTCCAGCCACTGCCTTTTCCAGCTGCTTGGAATTCTCCAGGCTCTGTCCCTGAGGTTTCCTCAGATCGGTCTCTGCTCAAAGGGTGGGTCTGTACTGAGGAGAGGGGTTTGGATGGAAGGAAAATATTTCACAGAATTCCAGAACCATTGAGGCTGGAAAGCCTTCCAGGATCATCGAGTCCAAGCTGTGCCCCATGCCCACCTTGTCCCCAGCCCAGAGCACTCCGTGCCACCTCCAGCCCTTCCTGGGACACCTCCAGGGATGGGGACTCCAAACCTCCCTGGGCAGCCCCTGCCAAGGCCTGACCACCCTTTCCATGGGGAAATTCCTGCTGATGTCCACCCTGAGCCTCCCCTGGCAGAGCTTGTAGGCCGTTTCCTCTTGTCTTGTCCCTTGTTCCCTGAGAGCAAAGCCTGACTCCAACCTGGCCCCTCCCTCCTGAAGAAGGAGAAGGTCCCCCCTGAGCCTCCNACCATTCCAACCCAGCCCAGTCCGTGACTCTCTGGGAATGCTTTGGGATTGGGATGCAGCTGCACTCCATTCCTCCTGGGAGAGCTCCTGGGAGCCCCAGTGTGGCCTGGGCTGGAATCCTGGCACACATTCCATGAGCCATCCCTCACATCCTGCTCCAGCCTGCTTGTTTGGGATGGGCCCTTGTCTTCTGTGCTCCTCACTGTACAAATCTGCTGCTGGGGATGGAATTATTCATCTCCCAGCCCAGAGAACATTAATGGGACACAAATAATGGACTGATTTTCTACAGCACTCCCAAAGATGAATGGGCTTCCTAATCCTCATTTTATCTGGGAAGAGTTGAAGCGTAGTGAATTGAAGGCCTGAAGATCCCTCTCTGTGCACTCCCAGGCCTTGCTTGAGGTGCTGCTTAGCATTCCCTGGGCAGATTCCTGACGTTTGGATGAGCTGATCCCCCCTGCAGTGGCAGCTGTGGGATGTGAAGTCTCCAGGGGTGCAGCCAGGGCCCCTCAGGAGAGCCCAGAGATGGTGCCAGTGGCTTCTCTGGAGCTCTGGATGTCGCTGCCACCTTCCCCTCAAACAGCCAGGGAAGAACCCATCAGGAGAGAAGGGAAGAGCAGAATAATGCTCAGAATATTCCCTGGATCCTCCCTGCAGCTGCTGCTGCTTGGTTGTTGTGTTCCCTGGGATCCCTGTGGATGGGCTGCTCCAGCCTCAGCGATGATCCTGGGTGAGGAGATCTCCTGAGGAGCTGTGCTTGTCCCAGAAATGGGAAAATGTTCATCCCAGGAAGAGGAGGACAGTGCTGGCAGCTTTTCTGGGTTTTGTGGCACAGCAGCAGGTCCTGCTTGGTCCTGAAAGGAGACAGATCCCGGTTGTTTAGGTGGAAAAGACCTTTAAGATCAGCAAATCCAACCATTAAAGAGATGTAGATGTGCAGATGTTCCTGGGTGGGGTTTAATGGTGAGGGTTTGGAATTCCCACAGGGATCAGCGAGGTTATGCCATGGGATGGGGTTGGATCTCTGCCCACAGAGCCCTGGCAGATCTCCCAAAAAACCAAAGGTGATTTACAGAATGCTGGACCTGGATCAGCTGAGCCAGAGCATTTATTCCCCAAAATCCTCTCTGGTTTCTCTTCTGCTGGTGTGGAGGTCCCTGGGGAGGTGGAAACTCTCCTGGGGGTCCTTTTCCTCTAAAAGTCACTCTCCAAGGTTATTCCCCTGCTCCTGGAGACGCTCCTACATTCTCTGGCCATCTCCCTGCTCCCAAGGTTGGCCTTCTTGGCCCCCAAATTTCTGCTCCAAAAGAAGCTCCAAACCTCTCCTAGACTTCATTTTTTGAGGCCAGAGGATCCTTTCCCACATATCCACACATATTTTCTCCTCCTCTCCCATCCAGTTCTGCCCTCCAGGCTCCCAAACTTCCCTCGTGCTTTTCCCAGCAGCCCCCCAGGGAGTGTTGGGCTCTCCAGGAGGTGAAGCAGCACAGGATGGAATGTCCATCTCCTGGTGGCACTTCCCAGCTCCCTGAAAGAGCCTGGGAGCAGGGAGGGATCTCCCAAAGACCCAGCAGTTCCAGGCTCATGGACTGTCCTCTTCCCTGCCACCAATCCGTACAAACCTGGCCATATTTCAACCTTCTGTGCCCACCTCAGCTCTGTGGCTTTATTTTCACCACAGGCTCTTTGTTCCTGGATGCTCTGGAAAGGGAATTAGTGCCTAATCCTTCTATATGTGACTCCATGCTTTGCATATCATCCTTGTGTCCCTTGTCCCCAACATCTTCTCTTTTGTGATGAGCTGAGCTCCTCTCTGAACTCTCTTCCCTGATCCTAGAAGGTTTTTTCCTCCCATCCTGGGAGATTACAACTAATTCAGTGCCCAGCCATGCGTGCCAAAATTTAAATAATAAATCATCTTTCCCTGCCAGCAAACACCCCTGGACACGAAGGCAAAGCCCCACTCCTTCCTGGAAAATGGGGCTCTGCCTCAGCCTGAAAATTGGGGGAATTGTGGATTGGGGGTGCTTCCCACCTGCCTGCAATCCCCCCTCCCTGCCCTGCCTGTCTTGCTCTGCTCTGAAGGAAATGATTGCGTTGGGATCCTCCAATGCCAGGGAAGGGAGCAGGGGAGCCCAGAGGAGCCGATGTGGGGCGAGGAGTGAAGGGAAGCCACGGCAGAAAATGAGAGCAGGGAACAAAACCTGGGGTGCAGGAGGATGAGAGTCGGTGTGTGACCCACGTGCCAGTGTGCTAAATTCCCCTCTCCACCACCCTAAAAGGGTTTTATCCTTTAACCAACACCGTGGTGAGAGGTCTATTCAAGTAGAAAATTTTTAATTGCATTCTCTTGTAGTCAAATATTAATGGAAGGACCTTGTACAAATAAAAGTGAATAATGCAACAGCTTAGCTGACAACATTGTTTCACATTCATTGCAGATTGTGAACCTTCATTAAAATGGATTATTTTTGCTTTGGAGATTTAACCAGCAACATGACTTTCCCCTCTTGCTGGCCCTGTTCTGCCTGAGCCCGCAGAGAGCTCGGGCCAAGGAGGAGCTTGCAAAATTAATTCCGAAAGAAGAGGCTGAAACTTCCAGGACGTGAATTCTCCTCATCCCCTCGGCTCAGAGGAGAGCTCAGCACAGAAATCATCAGGCAGGGGCTGGAGCAGACCCCTGCCATGGAGGAGGGCTCGAGGGGGCTGGGCAAGGCTTGGGAAAGGCAGGGAAGGATCTAAGCAGTGACCTCTTGGAAAGGAAACTGAGGGGGTCCCAAACCCAAGGGGGTCAGAGGGGGACCTTTGCTTTAGGAGAACAACTCCACCAGTTGGGAGGGTCAGCTGCTCCTTCTGAGCCAGCCAGGACAGTGTGAGGGGTCTGAAGGCAGCTCTGGCTCAGCCCAGCCCAGAGCAATCCTGGTCATGAATCCCAGAATGGTTTGGGTTGAAAGCGAATTTAAACCTCANCAGGTCCCTCCTGTGCCCTGCTTGTCGTGCAGCTCTGCTGTCCCAAGGCAGTGCTTTCCTCCCAAGAGTTTGAGGGATGCAGCCCAGGCACTCAGCTGGCCTCAGCATTGCGCTGTTTGTGGGCACAAAGGAGCTCCAACTATTTTTCCCCAAAATCCCCTTCTCCTCACTCATCTGCACATTGCTTGGCTGGGAAGCAGGAGCTGGTTCCCAATCTTCCCAGCCACACGTTTTCCCGTGCCTAACCCGGGATTAATTGGGTTTGGAGCTGCGGCTGTGGGAAGGCTCTGATGTCCTCCAGAGCAGTTTGACTCCCGAGTTCCTTGGCAATTCTAATTCCTCGTTCACATTTCAAACAGCAATTCCTTGTTATTTTTAGTCCTAAAACATTATGAACATAGAGGAAACGAGACACCTACAGAAGTTGCCCCTGTGCAAAATTATGAATGATTCAAAAGTGCTGTCGCAATTGCCAAGCTCTCCTGTTCTAAAAAGCTTTGTAATATTCACAGTATGGGCTTGGCTGGCTCCTGAGCAGTGCAAAACACCCGGCAGAAATTAATTGTCGAGCCCTGAATTTACCCTCAGGGAATCAAAGATAAAAGCACTGAGATTGGGGGATGATAAGGGAACCCCACCCTCCACCTTGTGCAAAGGGAAACTGCTCCTGCCTCGGTTTCCCCTGCTCCAGCATCGCCCTGGGGGGTGGGAAAGCGGGAATATCAGCACCGGGGGATCCCGTGAAAGCAGCTTTAAGGGGCTGGATCAATTAATTCGCTGCTGGTATCTCGTGGTGCAGGTGTTCAGTGTCCCCGTGGAAGTCACTGTGGGGCCATTCGCTGTCACTGTGAGCTGTGGGGTGACCGGGGGATTTCAATTTGTACAATGGCCTCACTGTCGAGGCGGACGAGCCCCTGACACGGCAGCACTTATAGTCCATAAAGCAGCAATTATCCCTGTTATTAGATCATCCCATTTCCAGCCGGAATCCTTCGCCTGTGGAGCATGCAAAGCGAGCCGGTGCCTCTCCCAGTGCCGGGCTAATCTGTGCTAATCCATTATGTAAATCACCCGGACAATAACCAGAGACAAACGTTCGATGTCTTCCAAGCATCCGGCCCTCCTTAATGAAATTTGACCCACAAACGCAATGGTTTGGGCTGCAGGGTGCTGGGAGAGCTGGGTGGGAAGAGCATCTGCACCTGGGAATTTGGAGGCGCAGTTTGGAGCCCTGGGGCACCTCCTGAGCTCAGCCTTTTCATGGGGCTGCGGCTGAACTGGTCCTCGAACATTCCCTGGTCCTTTGAAATGGGACCCCTGCCCCCAAACCAGGTCATTTTGGAGCAGCTGCTGCTGCCTCGGGGCAAAGCTCTGCGCATGGAGTCACTCCAGAATGTAGCGTTTGTGACCAGCACCTTCGGGAACCTCAGGGACAGTAAAACTCCACTAGGTCAGGAGAGAGAGTGTATTTTTCTTACTTAAAGCCACCGTGATGGTGCCATCTCCGTGTGACAACAGTGGGGCGCTGGATGAGATCCCAAAGGGCAGCAGAGCATGCAGGGGATGGAATTCCCTCCTCAGGAACAGCAGGTCCATGCTGGAGAGCTTTTTCTGCATGTCCATCCTGCCCCTAGACACAGCTCAGAGACCTCTGAAGGTGCCCAGGTGACTCTGAAGTGTCACTAAGGGCTCTGCCCACGCTGCTGGCTGTTGTTCCTCATTGCAGCTTGTGTGGCTGTTCCTCACAGACCCCTTGTTATGGATCCCTCAGCACTGATTCCTCAGCACTGATTCCTTACAGGGATCCTTGGTATGGATCCCTCAGCACTGATTCCTTATCCCCTTGTTATGGGTTCCTCGTGACTGATTCCCCATCCCAGGCTCCGTGGTGCATTATTGAGGGGATAGCTACGTGAGGACACTCGGGTGTCTGCCAGGAGGCCTGGCAGCCATCCACCCAGACTGGGCTCTGCCGTGCCTGCGCTCCTCGCTCTCCCACCGCAGCAGGGAGAAGCAAAGCCACAAGGGGATGCCAGATAGATTCTCGTCTCTGCCTGGATTTCTGCTCCTTGGGAGGGAATCTGGGCCGTGGCGATGAATATTTTAGAAACGTGAGGCTTGGGAATCTCGATGGCAACACGTTTTAGCAGCACTCGGCAAAGCAAACACAGCCCTGGCTGTGTCTGTGCTCCCGCTGTCTGTCGGCATCTCCGAGCCGAGCTGCGAGACTCCGCCGGAGCCGCGCCGGAGCCGGCTCTGCCTCCCCCCACCAGCCTTTTATTCAAATAAACCTCGGGATAATGGCATGCAGAAATCCTCTGCTCCCGCAATGTTGATATTGCACATTCGGGAGGCACTGCAGAGGGGGTGCATGTGGGCAGAGCCATACGGGCGGTGGCAGCTGCTGCCAGGCTGGCACAGCGGAGCCGCCGCCGCTCCAGACGCTTCCCACAGTCTCACACTTCGCTCGAGCACCGAATTCCCTGCCGAGTTTGAGGTGCTGAGCCCCTCCGCACATCCCAGGAGGGAGGATCCGCCAGCGGCGCGGCGCTGGGAGTTATTTCGGGAGAAGCCGCTTGGCTCTGGTGCTTGGGCAGCGCCGGAGGCTGCTCCGGGCTCATCCCAGCTGGAACTGCTCAGGGATGAGGCACCTGCGAGGTGCAGCCCAGTGGCTGGGGCCTGCAGGTGGCTGTCCCCTGGCTGGAGGTCCAGAGCCTGAGGAAAAGCCCTGGGCACGTGGGATGTTGGGATGGAGGAGACAAACGGATGCTGGCTCCTGGAGCTGCAGATGGACACCAGGACACCTCCAGCAGCTCTGCACCTGCCTGTGGGAGCACCTGCACGCAGCACTGGGCACTGCTGGCCCTCAGGACAGCCCTGTCCCCAAACTGACAGGGGGGACAGTGACAGTGGGGGCTCTGCAGCCATCATGGAGCCCAAAGTGCCAAGGATACCTCCCTCATCCTCATCTTCATCCTCATCTTCATCCTCATCCTCATTCTCATCCCCATCCCCATCCTCATCCCCATTCCCCATCCTCATCCCCATCCTCATCCTCATCCCCATCCTCATCNGGAAGTCCCTCTCATCTTCATCCTCATCCTCATCCTCATCCCCATCCCCATCCCCATCCTCATCCTCATCCTCATCCTCATCCTCATCCCATCCCATCCCATCCCATCCCATCCCATCCCATCCCATCCCATCCCATCCCCATCCTCATCCTCTCAATCCCTCTGCGGCCCTGATGGACACTTGAATTTATGTTTGGTGGGTGTCCGATGGGAAAACTCCTCAGGAGCCCCAAGAGCAGCCCCAGGCAGGGAGGCTGGGGGGAAATCCAGCCAGGCTGGACTTTGGGGGGAAGCAGGAGAAGGGTGGGAGAGGAGGGAACCCCGGGGCTGGAGAGGAGGGAGGCAGGAGCACGACTCGGAAAAATTCTGGATATTTTCCTAGGGAAAAGTGCCTGTATTTCCAGCACTGATGGAAAAGCCACGGAAAGGCAGGAATCCTGCTGGATTGGCCCAGCCTCCAGTCCCACCTGCAGCTCTCCTGCTGGGATGAGGCTGCTCCCCCAAGGGGGTGTTGCTTCATCATATCTGGGCTGGATTTTGCCAGGAAAAGGAACTTTCATGCCAGGCAGGGCTCCTATGATTCTGCTTTTTTCACCCCAGCCAAATTTTCAAACAGTTCTCCAAAAAAAAAATGAAAAAAGAAGGGAATAAAACATGAAGAATCTCTTGGATATAATGCTGGAGGCTTTGGAGTTTTGAACAAAACAGGTTTGCTTCAGAAAAAAACACCTCAAAAACCCACACAAGCAAGCTAGAACTGCTTTAAAATCTGGACATATATTTTTCATGCAGAACCCTGCAATTTTGGGCCCAAATAAGTTTTTTTTTTACTAAATGAAACTTGTATTTTTTAATCACTCACAAAGAAACAAAAGATCCAAAGGAAATTGTGATAAATTGTCCTGGACATGTGCTGACTGGCTCTGGAGCATCTTCCACCATAAAAACAGGATTTTCCTGGGATATCTGCATGGGCCCAGCATGAGCTGGTCCAGTTTGTGCTGTCTGGGTGATGAAATGATCAGAAAACCCCAAATATTGGCATTCAGACCAAGCTGGTGCCTTGATGCAGCTGCACCAACATTCTTCATCTCCCTTCCCTCTGCTGGGATTTTTTCCTGCTGTCCCAGCTTCGGTTTCTTCCTTGTGCCTTCACCAAAACCAGGGGAAATTCCTTAAAAATAAAATTAAATAAAGCTGCCTGGAATGTTAATAACAAAATGAATGCAGGGAGGATTTTTTTTGAATTTTGAAGACTTTCTCTTCCCCAGATAACCCATGAATAGGGGAGGGGAGAAGGACAGGAGAAACTCCGGGATGCACCATTCCCATTGCAGTAACTGATGTCTTTTCCCAGCCCATTTTACCTATTCCCATCCCTCTGGGGCAGGAATTTGCACTATTTTTGAATTATTATTATGAAGAATCCATTCATTTACAGCCCAGTATGGAAAAATCCCAGTATGATTTGTCTGGGAGGAACCTTTAAAGCCACCCAGTGCAATCCCAGTGAGCAGGGACAGCTCCCACCACACCAGGAGGCTCAGGGAAGCTGCCCTTGGGATCACCAGCCATGGAATTGTTTGGCTTGGAAGGGACCTTAAGGATCCAGCTGTCCTGGAAGGCAAATTCTGGGTTTGGGAGGATCATACAGAGCAGGGAGGGAGAGGTGGAGGGACACGGAGGGAACCCAGGAAGGGGATTTGGGGTGGATTTTCCAGGCGTGACATCCAGCCAGGAGCTCGTCCTGATGCTCCAGGCTCCTGTGAGGATATTCCTGCTCCATGCACGGAGTGGGGGCCCAGGAACAGCTCTGATCAATCCTTTACAGAATGTGTAAATAGTAATCAATCATCAATAATCATTATAATAATTTTGCAGCTTTCTGGGTTGACTGTGGAAGTTCCATTGCTCCTGCTGGTGCCGTTCCCAAAGTCCTGCCCGTGCTTCCCTGTTTGTTCCCTGCAATTAGCTGTGAGGAGATAAGACAGGTGTCACTAACGTTCAGACAGAGGAGAAGGAAGCAGCAATTTGCATAAATTAATTAAGAAACTGACCTCGTTCCCCAGCACTCCTTGGAGACCGAGCCAAACCCCCCAGTTTATCAAACCAACACCGACTTTGACACCTGAATCGAGCTCTCCCCAAACCAAACGACAAAATTAATCCCCAGCAGAAGCCACCACAAGTCCCCTCCCTTCAGTCATTTATTTTTTCAGCCGTCCCAGCGATTTATTTTTAAACATATCAGGACGTTATGTTCCGTGACATTTCCCATCCACACAACACCATATGTATTGGCAAGTGATTCCTCCTGGAAACGGCGGGCTCGTGGATGCAGGGAGAGCTGGCAGCTCGCTGCTCCCACCCCTTTTGGGGCTGTGCCCTCATTGTTCCGCGGGCACGCTTTGATTGGAGAGCAGCGAGTGGCTGCTTTGGAAAATCGGATCTCTTGGATTTTTCTGGGAGTGTCGGAGGCCACACCTTCCCTCCGGGAGCGCTGCAGGGTGCTGGGCATGGAATGCTGCATTCCAGAGCTGCCTTTTGGGGTTGGAGGAGTCTCTGGAAGGTGCAGACAGCAGGTTCTGTGTGAGCCCTGCCACCCCCACTCCGAGATCTCCCCGTGCTCCTCCAACCAGCACAGCCTGGGGACAGCAGTCACCAGCCCAGGGGGGATCTCATGGAATCATGGAATGGTTTGGATTGGAANTCCCTCTGCTCATCCTGGAGCCTCCTCTGGCCTGGCTCCAGCAGCTCCAGCTCCTCCCTGTGCTGGGCCCAGGGCTGGGGCAGCTCTGCAGGTAGGCTCTCACCTGAGCACAGGGGCACAGAATTTCCCATCCAGATCTCCCTCCTCCTTGGGAAGCTGCTCTGATCCCTTTTCCCTCGCAAATCATTCACCCAAATAAGTCACTCAGAAAATTATTCCAAAGACAAACCTGGGAATGGTCACGGAACTGGCCCCCACACTGGGAAGTGGCTGAGCCAGAAGTGTCCTCACATCTTGCACACTTTGACCTCTTCCCATCTCTGTTCCTGGCCCAGCTGCTGCAGGGGAAGAACACAAAGTGGAATTAAAGCACTTTTTAGCAAATCCCCATCAATAATTGACAGGAGGAAAAAAGGAATCCAGGTGCTTGAAGACAGAGTGTAAACCATAATTAAAACCTCCCAGCGCTGCTCTGACAGATGGCACAATGCAGACCCTGAAAATTGTCCATGAACGTTTATTTGATATCTGAGAATGCTGGCTGCCAGCAGGCTGGGGTGCTGGGACTGCACCACCACTGAATCCCTGACATCCGGGGAGGAATTCTCTGCATTACCTCCCTGTTCCCATAAAACCATCCTGGAGATGATGTAAGGAAGACCAGGATCCTCACAAATACCCTGTCGTGGACGCAAACCCTCCTTGCAGAGATATCAAACCTCAGCATGCAATTGTGGCCAGAAACACGGCCAAAAGCGGGCTTGTTTTGTTGCAGGAACAAACTGTGGTGTTTTGAGGTGGGATTTGCAGTCCTGGAGTGGGTTCTGCAGCCCTGGTGGGAAAAGGTTGCTGAACCTGTTCCAGCTTCACAAAGGCAGCACAAGAACAACTCCTGCACGCCCATCCCTCTGTGAAGCTGCAGCCAGACCCAAATTCTGCTTCCCCACTAATATTTGCTGGTGCATATTTCTGCCCCATCCCTTCCTGCCACCCTCTGAGGTGATTTCCCCTGCCTCTGGAGAGCCAGCTCATGGACAGAGCTCCAGGAGCTGGACAATCCCTGGGGAGCAGCCGGGCTCTGCTACCGAGGAGCTCCTGCGTGGGCCTGGCTCTGCAGTGCTCTGCAAATGTTCCTGCTATTTGTAATCAGCCCTGCTTGTCACACTTTGATATTTGTTCTCTCCAAGCACTCCTGCAGAGCCTGCCAACAGGAATGTTTTCCACACAAAGATGCAGCAGCATGTGTTTCAGACAGGAATTTTGAACTTATGAGCGCTCGCCTCCGAAACCTGAGGAGTCTGATGTGATTAAGAAGCAGATCCACATCACCCGGCTTGTTTGCAGTCAAAACATTCCCAGGTCAGAATCAGGAACATCATGAAGCCCCTGAGGGATCATCCAGCAGCTCCTGGCTGAGGGGAGTGTCCCAATTCCCAAATTCAGCCCGGCATTAATCCACCCAGCGAGCAGGGCCAGGCAGATGGTGCTGGGAGCACAGAGTTATCCAGCACAGCCAGGGAGGTTCACAAGCCCCAGACTGAGGAGAGGAAAGCTTTAAAGTGAAAAAAACCCTGCAGAAGAGATGATCACAGCACCGTGGGATGCTGAGCCTGGAGGAAATGCTGGGAGAGGCTCAGGCAGGTGGTGATGGTTGCCCTGCTTGGGTTTAGTAGGATGGAGATTTCTTGGCCTGGCCCACCCTGCATACTCTGATCCAGCTCTGGAGCTCAGCATGACCCTTCTCAGAGCTTTTCTCAGCTATGCTGCAGCAAAGGCACCATCAGCTCTGAACACCTGGGTGTGGAAGCCCTCAGAGCAGGAAAAATGGCACCATTCTGGGCAGGAATGGTGGGGAGAAGGAGGAGGATGTTCAGCAGCACAGCAGAAAATGGAAAATGACCCTGCTGTGCCAGTACTGCTCAGGAAATGCAGGCTGTCTCCTGGTCACATTGGTCAGGTGACAACATTTCGGCAGAGGAAGGTCCTTGTGAAGGATTCCCATGACTCCAGAACTTTCTAGCACCATGGATAGAATCCCTGGGTGCTTCAGCCACGCCTGCCCTGTTCCTGGTATCCCAAGGCTGTGCAGGCTGAATTCCCAGGTGCTGCTCCCTGCCTGTCCCCTGCTGCAGGGTGTGTGTGCTCTGCCACCGTGCCCAGTGCCACCTCTGCCATGGGACACTTCAGAGCAGGAGCCAGGGGTGTGGATTGCAGGGAAGCGTTTCACTCCGTGGATGCAGGGGATGGGAGCAGGGAATCCAGCTGGGAATTCCAGCTGCACCTCAGGAGCTGCTTCTCCACCCATTCTGTGGCAAAGCAGGATGGAAAAGGTGAGGAAGGAGTCAAATCCCCAGCTCAGCTCAGCAGCAGCTCCAGTGAGGGTTTGGAGGTGCTGCTGCCTCCCCCTGCCCATCCCCACCCCCAAACAGAGGGGGCTGAGCTTGGCCACCATATCTGATCACTGACATCCCCTTAGAGTCACAGGGTCCCAGGATCACTGAGGGTGGAAAACATTTCCAGGATCATCAAGTCCCCACCTTGTCCCCAGCCCAGGGCACTGAGTGCCACCTCCAGTCTTATCCTGGACACCTGCAGGGATGGGCACTCCAACCCTCCCTGGGCAGCTCCTCCCAATCCCTGACCACCCTTTCCATGGGGAAATTCCTGCTGATGTCCACCCTGAGCCTGCCCTGGCCCAGCCTGAGGCCGTTCCCTCTCACCCTTAGGCACATTCCAAGCCTGCAGCCACATGGGACACACCCCAGGCCCGTGGGGTTTGTCACTGGGCCAGCACCTGGGATGCTGGGGACAGCCTCACAGTGCTCTGTCTTGTTATTCTGGTGGCCACCATGAGTGATGGGCTCTTTGCCCCCTGCCCACGAGCCCTCAGGTCCCCCCCAGCCCCACAGAGGGAGCTCAGAGCATCCCAGGCACCCCCAGCCAGCCTTTCCCTGCACATCCCACTGCCCATCCCTCTGCTGCTCGCTCGGGAGCCTTGGAGATGCTGGGATGGCCACAGAGAACAAATCAGGGGCCATCATGTAGTCATTTCTCTTCTCCTGACTGCTCAACAAACGCTGCCTTCTGCTGTCCACCACCCATGCAGGACCCGTGAAGCCCCAGAGACCGAGGCAGCAGCACTCCTCTCATCTGCTCAGCTCCAGCAGCTCAAAGACAGGCTGGCTCTGCAGAGCTGCAGAGACAGAGCCTTGGAAACAGCACCCCAGCCTTGCAGCCAGCTTAATTCTGCATTTCAGCCCCTGGAAACACCTTTAGGAAGGGAAATGTGTGGGAAAAGCTGACAGGGTTGCTGTGTTTGACTGCTGGCACATCCTTCTAATTAATTTCTTTGCTGCTCTTCCAAAGCAAAGCTCCTGTCCAGGATCAGAGCTGCTTTCTGCTGGAGCTGCTCAGCCCTGGGATTTGTGCCATGCTTTCCCTCAGCTGGGGCTCCAGCACCTCCTGCACCTCCAGCCTGGAGCTCCCAGAGGGATCTCAAGGGCTCTGGATGAGCCAGGCTTGTGCGCCGCCTTCGGGGCCAAACTGGGGCCACCAAAGGGACAGCCTGGCCTCCCACAGGTCACAGCAGGGCCGGCTGGGGGCTGGTGGCCCTGCTCAGACCCGCAGGGGTCACCGAGGCCGGGCTGGACGTGGCACATCCCTCGAGGAGCGGGGCTGGTGCTGCCCTGGCACAGCTGCACAGCCCGAGGGCAGCCTGGGCTGTCCCAGCCCAGAG
The DNA here is from genome assembly GCA_013399945.1 of Ploceus nigricollis. NCBI lineage: Eukaryota > Metazoa > Chordata > Aves > Passeriformes > Ploceidae > Ploceus > Ploceus nigricollis. The sequence continues at coordinate 44,824 of VXBC01007490.1, forward strand.
GTGACAGCAGCTGCTGGGTCACCAATTACTGAGGAACAAACTGCTGGAGACTGATGCTCCACCCAAACTCAGGGGGAATTTGAGTGCCTTGCTGTGGCTTTGTGGCCCCCCCCTCACACTGTGACAGCAAGGTCACCTGGCCCCTCCTCTGTGCTTTCCTGCAGTTTGGTGGTGGCCCTTGCCATGTGGCATGCCCAGATAGGGCAGGGACACTGAGGAGGGATCATGGAGCAAATCTCAGCATCCTGAGGAGCAAAAGCCTCATCCCACTCTGGGAAGAGCTGCAGTGTGGGAGGCACCAGGTGCTGAGAAACCTCCTCCTCACCGTGGAGTCTGCAAGGGAGATTTGTTATTCTGGGATCCTCTACCTGATGGTTCCAGCACGAATACCCACTGAAACATGACTGTACAGGCTGCAAAGCTCCTGGCTGCTCTGACTGTTCCTTGTTTTCCTGATGGAGGAACTCTGCAATAAAACCCAATTTTTCCTTCTCCATTTTGCTTTTTTTGCTTCTAATGAGTGGAGCAGCCTCGTGCTTTCAGCAGAGCTGCCCAGAGAAAGAGACTCCCTATTTTTCCCATTAGCTTTGCAGTGTGTGGGAGCCAGCCCTGGAGTGAGGCATCACCTTGGCTTCTCCCCACTGGGAATGTCTGGAGAGGGGACAGCTGGAGTTTTGCTCTCTGCACACACCCAATCCTTCATTTTGCACTCTCCTTCACAAAGGCAGCAGGGCAAAACAAACGAGGCTTGACGGCCTCACCCAAATGAGCTCTCACCCTGGCACCTCATCCCTCCTTCCCCTTCATGGGAAGCTGCTTCCCTCAGAGGGAGGGAGGGAGGAAAGTCTGGATTCAGGCAGTGCTGGGTGAACCCTACAAGGAATGACTGAGGGAGCTGGGGGTGCTCAGCCTGGAGAAAAGGAGACTCAGGGGTGACCTCATCACTCTCCACAGCTCCTGAAAGGTGCCTGTGCTCAGCTGGGGCTGGGCTCTTTCTCCAGGAGCTGACAGAACCAGAGGACACAGCCTCAAGCTGTGCCAAGGGAAATTCAGGTTGGATGTTAGGAAAAAGTTTTTCATGGAAAGAGTGATAAAGTTCTGGAATGGCTGCCCGGGGAGGTGGTGGAGTCACCATCCCTGGGTGTGTTTAACAAAGCCTGGATGTGGCACTGGGTGCCAGCGTTTAGTTGAGGTGTTGGGGCTGGGCTGGACTCGATGATCTTGAAGGTCTCTCCAACCTGGTCTGTGGCAGGCATATTTTCTCCCTCTCAAGATTTTTCATGGAGAAGCACAGAGAGAAGAAAGAGAAAACAATTCCTATCTCTGCTCCTTGTTTTCCCCCATGTGGAATGTGTTTGGAGATTGTTTACCTGCAGTGATTGTTTCATTGGGTTCTGGTGAGGATTGTTTGGGTCTGGTGCCCAATGGGATCCAGCTGAGAGAGTCACGAGCTTGTTAGTTAGTTAGATATGTAAGTTAGAAAGTAAGTATGTAGTTTAGTTGTCTCTTTAAATAGTGTATGAATGTAATATAGTATAGTTTTAATAAAGCAATCATTCAGCCTTCTGATCTGGAGTCAGACATCCATCATTTCTTCCCATCCTGGGTTCGCCTGCTTTTACAATACTGGTCATTCTGTGAATTCTGTCATTCTGTCAATTCTGTGAAGCAGCAGCTCATGGTGACACAGGCAGGGCCCTCCCAGCCTGTCCCACAGCTTCCCACAGCCACGACTCTCTCCATGAGGGAAAACTGCTTGGATGCTGTGCCCAGAGCCCCACGGAGGCACAGCTCTGAGGTGGAGCTGCCCAGATCTTATCCCTTCCCTCCAGAGAGGGAAAAGGACATTCAGACCATTAAACCTGGCTCCTGGAGAACTACAATAATTGGCTGTTCCAATGGAAAAGATTCCAAATTCCTGGGCCAGCCAGAGCAGGAATTACACAGGGTTTGTCCATACCCATCCCTGCCCATCCATGGGTGATTGCTCCAGCCAACACTTCCCAGTCCCTTCCCTGGGAACGGTGCTCAGAAATGGGATCCAAGCTCTTCCCAGCTGTGCTCCCTGCTCCCACAGCTTCCTGCCACAGGCTGGATCCTGCAGACACCTTTCCCTGAGCACAGCCATGGTCCCCCCTGCTCCAAGGAGCACATGGATGTGGGAATGCCCATTATCCACCTCTTACCCATGAGGGAGCTGCCTCTGGTTGGTATCCCACGTGGACTGGCTCTGTTTGGATGTGTCTGGAGCTAAGGAAAGGTGGAAGCCCTGCAGAAAATCAAGCTAAACGTGGTCAGTTGGCTCTGCACGGAGCGCTGGGAATGCCATCATTCCCGTGGGGTCCTGGCAGAAGCTTTGGGATAGAACAAGAAAGGATTTGAGCCGTGGGTCAGCTCCCGCTGTGGATCCTGGAAGGTGGGAGAGAGGGAACGAATCTGTTCTCTCTGTTCAGATTTGGGATTGCAGCACAAACTCCTGGTGGCTCTGTCGATCCCACACCTTGGGCACGCCGGTGCCAGCCTGGGATGGGGACACTGCTGGGTGCCACTGGGCTGCCCCTCAGCAGGGTGAGACATGGGGACTGAGAGGCACATCCTTGGCAGAGGAACCAAGGGCACGGCCTGGCCCTGCCACTTTGCCTGGAGCCTGGAAAAACAGCCCAGGGCACCAGCAGGACCAGAGCCAGGTCCTGGGGGCTCTAAACACTTCTGACTCCAACAGGGAGCAAATCCTGGGTGGAAAATGTGACTCTGGAGTGAAAGCCTGAACTGACCCTGGATGATATGGCTAAGGACACACACCTATCTCGCCCCACAACCTTTTCCTAGTCCTCCTCTCCCTCTTTCCCTCCTCTCCCTGCTCCGTTGCCCGGCCCTGGCTGCAGCAGGAGCGGCAGCAGCTCTCTGGAACGAGGCGCCGGAGCAGCAGGGAGCTGCCACATCCATCACGGCTCTGCTGTTGGAATTAATGAGAGCGCCACAGGTTCGGGCTGTCACTCACTCCCCTCACTTTGCTGCTTCCATATGGCTGCCAGCCGCCAGCTCCCGCTTCCCGAGCCCTGCCAATTACAGCCGCAGCACCCCCCCTCCTCCTATTGCACTCACAGCTTCATTATTCTAATTAAGCCCAACAAGCTGAGCCCTCCCTTTTGCACTGGTGATGCACGGCTCTCGCATGCAATGCTGCAGCAAGGCCCTCGCTGGGGCAGCTGTGCTGGAAGAGTGCAGGGTGAGAGGATGGTCAGGATGGTCTCACTCCCAGCCCCAGGGCCCGGTTGGCAGCAAACCTTTCAGGGCTCTGCTTTGCAGGCCAGGCTGGCTGTGATCAGCTCCCTCAGCTCCCAGAATTATTAGTCAGGGGGTCCTTCAGAGCTGCATTGCATTTCCACCTCTTTTTTTTTTTGGATATTTGTTTTAGGCCTTCTGCCCCAAAGAGAGCGGGGCAGGTGGCAGGAAGCCCTTGGGAAAGAAGGGATTTGCCTCTCTCCTGAAGGGAGCTGTGCTGAGGAGGGGGTTGTGTTTTTCTGGGACACTGCCGCATCCCTGAATCCCTAAATAACACCCCCAGCCTCCCAAATTTTCCTCTTGATAGTCCCTGACTTGATGTTTTGGGCAACAAGTGGTCACCACTCCAAAGAAAGGTCGGAGCAGCACCTCAGCCATGGACTGGGAGGTGGAGCAGAGCAATCCATGCTGGAATTAATGCACTTTATAACACCTGGGGGGGTTCTGTGCCCTTAAATTCAATTTTTTGGCACAGCAGGAGTGGGTTAATCCCTCTTTTTCCTGGAAGGGATGGATGAGGGGATGCAGGGAACACTGGGAGCAGGGCAGGACACTGAGGCACAGGCCCCTCTCCTTCCCCAGCACCTCCTGCTCTATGGCTGGCACACAGGGACATTGCCAGCAGTGTCTGAGCCAAACCCAGGGACAGCTGGGTGTGCTGGAAAGGCTGACATGGAGGAGGCTCAGTGGGAGTTGGGACCAGCCACGGGCACCCCAGATCCCTGAGCCGGCCAAACTGGGGCAGCAACTGCATTTCCCAGGAATTCCCAGGAATTCCACCTCTCTGGGCTTGGAGGTGCTGGCAGATCCAGCCCGGGGCGGCGCGGCGTGGCAAGGCAAGGCTCCTCTGCAGATCCCTGCTCTCACTCGGGATTTGCTGCCCTTTGAATCCCTGGAACTGGTTCGTCTCAGCGTTGCTCTGACGAGCTCAGCCAAGAGATGGAAGGAGCCAGAGCAGAGCCTGCTCCTGCTCGGGGCTGGAAAAACAGCAGGGCTATTTCTCCATCTCTCTGTTCTCTGTGTCACTGAGCAGCCTCTGGAAAAGCCTTTGGAAACCAGGGGCTGCTCTCTGCCTTGAGACAGGCTTTAGTTTTTTCACCCCTCCCCAAATTTTAAGTTACACATTTCAAAAAATTCAGTCTCTAATTCAGTTTTTATTTTTTTTTTAATTTCCCCAGTGTCTCTTCTCCCACCATAGCTCGGAGTAGAAGCAGAAGGCTTCCAGGCAAACTGGGAATGGTTTGTGTGATTTAAATTCAAAATATCTTGAAAAAAATCCCCATATTTCCCCCAATCACCTGCTGCCCAGTTCTCTCAGATACCTTCACTGAGTGCTCTGAGCTTGAAGTCCCACCTTCCTTGACTCCTGATGTTCCCCATTCCCTGTTCTTCCCTGCCACCACTTTGGAATCATCCCTGCACATCTCCTGGTCCCTCCCTGAGCTGTGCCCACACCCCGAAGGGGCATCCTGGTGTAAATTCCTGCCTGGGTGTGGGACACTGGGGTCACAGGGTGGGACACTGGGGTCTCGGGGTGGGACCTGGCACCTGCCTGGCCAGGTGACCCCCTGGAACTGCAGCTGCCCAGCAGGTGGGAGGGGGAAGCAGCAGCACAGCCACGTTGGCTCTGCCATTGGGAGCATTTTCCCCATGAGTTATTGCCAGGTTAAAGGGTTGTGATAGTGCCAATATCCCGAGCTGGGTTATTGTGTTATTAATGTGTGCCTGTCGCTGGCCATTAGCGCTGTGATCAATCCCCGCTGACAGGGGCTGCTTAGGCTGTCACACTTTGTTTTATCTGCCATCCTTAGACTTTTACTAACTCAGAAATTGCTAATCCAATCTCCTCTAACCCAGTTAGGGGAGGACATTGTCTCTGTGCTGCTCAGACGCCGGAGCTGGGCCCGGGCAAGGACATGCTGCTGGCAGGGGAGGTGGCTCAGGGGTGACAGAGCCAGCTCCTGTTCCTCATGGAGTCATGGAATGACTGGGGCTGGAAGGGCCTTACAGATGCTCTCATCCCACCCCCTGCCACGGGCAGGGGCACCTCCTACTGTCCCAGGCTGCTCCAAGCCCTGTCCAAGCTGGCCTTGGGCACTGCCAGGGATCCAGGGGCAGCCACAGCTGCGCTGGGAAATCCATTCCAGGGCCTCCCCACCCTCCCAGGGAACAATTCCTAATTCCCAATATCCTATCCATTCCTGCCCTCTGGCAGTGGGAAGCCATTCCCTGTGTCCTGGCACTCCAGGCTCTTGCCAATAGTCTCTGTCCCTCTTTTTTGTTGGCTCCTTCAGGGCCTCACCGTCCTCACAGGGAAGAAATCCTCCTGTTCAGGAGAACTTCTTGCTTTACCCTTTGGTACTGACTTAACTCCAGGTGTGAGTGGCCAGGGGGGAAAGCACAGGGTGGGCAGGCTGGGGGAGTCCAGGAGCTGGGAATGGTGTGGATGAGGTTGGAATAATGCTGTTGGAATAACGCTCCACAGTGGGCGAGAGGAGCCTGGGGTGCTTCCCAAGGGCCCTGCTGCCGGCCTTGGGGATGTGTGCCAATCCCAAAAATCCCTGTGTGCCTTTCCCATACATCCCTGTGCCATTCCCACACACCCATGTGCCATTCCCACACATCCCTGTGTGTGCCATTCCCACACACATCCAGGTGCTGATCCAGGAGTTCTGCTGCAGCTCCTGCTGTTGTAGATACATATTATAAAATTGGCTTTTCACAAATATTCAAATGGATTTTATATGTGTGGTGTTAAAGTGACTTTGTTATAAAGATCCAGGTTTTATTTCTGTTGGTAACTGAGCTCAGTGCAGTAGCTGCTCTCAGTGTGCTGGTGTTAAAATGCCTGCTGGGATGGGATAACACCCAATGAACTCGGGATGAGGACACCTGGACAGATCTGCCACCCATCAGCACTCACCCTCTGCAGGCAGGGTGGGCCAGGGCCAGAACTGGAGGGGATGAGAATGGACCAAAACCACAGTCCAGGAATGCACATGATCTAAAAAGGCAGATCCAAGGAGGAGCCAGGCTGAACAACTCTTGGAACATGGAAACTAGCTTGGGGAAAAGTTTACTGTGCATAAATGTTTATGAATATGCAAGAGGCTGATGGAAGGAAAAGGTGTTTAAGGGGTGTCCCCGAAGGTAACAGGGTGCTCCTGGCTGAGTGCCAGTTTGCACCCAGCTGTAACAACCTCTGCTCTGTGGTCCTTGTCCCCCACTGTCCTTTACTAAACTTTCTAAATGCTCCCAGCAGAGCGAAGGTGTTCCTCACAGTGCTCACACCCAGCTGCTCTCTCCTGGCCAGGACATTTTGTCCCCCCTGCTCCTGCAGCCGGGCCCTGCTGCTCCCCCCGTGCTCAGCCCCAGAGGCTCCAGAGTGCCCCGAGGCTTGCAAAAGGCAGCTCATCAATAAATGGGAACCACTCCCGAGCCAGAAAACCAGGAGCAGGTTCCTGAGTCCCAGCTGCTGCTGGTGCGGGAGGGAGAGCTCCCGGAGGCCAGCAGGGAGGGGATGAGGCCGTGCTGGGGCTCTGGGGCTGGCAGGCAGGGTCTCATGGGGCAGAAAGTTCCCGAATTGCTGGCAGGCAGGAGCTGTGTGTGTGCGAGCAGGGGATGGCTGTGAGCCGTGCCTCTGCCGGGAGGGCAGCAGGGCGCTGGGCCGGGATCCCTGCGAGCTGCCAGCAGCACCAGGGACATGGTGGCCTTTCCTCCAGGCCTCCCTGCACATCCCCACTCCTATTTTAGATTTCCCTACCTCAGCGAGGCTCTGGGAAACAGCTCTGGATGCTGCCAGGGACAGTCCCGGGTCGCTGCCAGCGCCCGGCGGCGTTTCACAGCCTCTGCTGTGGGGGACAGTTCCTCCCAGCAGTGGTGACCTGGAGACCCTGCCCGTGTCTGGGTGACACCGTGTGACAAGCCAGCACCACCCCAGGGTGCTGCTGGATGTACCCAGCACAGGAAGGACAATGTGGAGCTGCTGGAGCAAATCCAGAGAGGCCACGGAGCTGCTCCCAGGGCTGGAGCCCCTCTGCCATGGAGCCAGGCTGGGAGAGCTGGGGGTGCTCACCTGGAGAGCAGAAGCTCCAGGGAGAGCTCAGAGCCCCTTGCAGTGCCTAAAGGGGCTCCAGGAGAGCTGGAGAGGGACTGGGGACAAGGGATGGAGGGACAGGACACAGGGAATGGCTTTAAGCTGAAGAAGGAGAGATTTAAATGGGATATTGGGAAAGAATTGTTCCCTGGGAGGGTGGGCAGACCCTCCTGTGGAGCAGATTTCCCAGAGAATCTGTGGCTGCCTCTGGATCCCTGGAAGTGTTCTAGGCCAGGTTGGGCAGGGCTTGGAACAGCCTGGGATAGTGGAAGGTGTCCCTGCCCATGGCAGGGGGTTTGGAATTAAATTATCCTTAAGGTCCCTTCCAGCCCAGCCCATTCCATGATCCTGTGGTGATATTCCAGGGAATTATTAGGAAATGGATAATGCCACAGGAGCACAGAGACCCTCCAGGTCTGCCACAGCCTCAGCAGGAGGAGCAGGCCTGGAATGACATCCATTAGGGAAACAAACCAAGAGGCACATTCCATCTCAGCTCCCTGAGTGATAAATCTGTCAAAACAGTTACAGCTTGTGCCCTCTCAGGTTGTCAAAGCCTCACGTGGAGGAAAAGGTGCAAATCCCTTTGAAACCTGTGCAGTCTCTGCCTTCAGCAGCCACATCCAGGCATATAAACGTTAAATATTCCAGAGGGGAACAATTACAGCACAAGGTGGGGGTTTACAGCCTGCCATCAGTGCCTGGCACAACTGGGAAGGTAATTCTTTGGGTTTTGGTGTTTTTTAATATGATGAGGATGTGAAAACTGGGAATTTCATGTGAAAGGCCCAAGTCATCACCAATGTATGAACTGAACTCATCCACGAGGCAAAGCATCAGCTGAGCATGATGTAATTTTTATTTTGGGCAACATTCACCCATTTTCTCAAACCTGGACAGGCCACCAGGGAGAATTCCCTCCTTTTCCCAAGCCAATGCACAAGTCCTTTGCTGCATCATGGGTGTAAACAGAGAAAAAACAAAGAAATTGTAAAATCAGAATATATTTAATAAACCCCAGACAAACAATGGGATTTCTCTGAGGGAGTGGGAAAAAATGAGCCTGTTAGGGGAGAGATCCACAGGATTGAGATGAGCCATGGAAGGTTTGGATGTGGCTTCATCCTGCTCAGAGACAGAGCTGGAGATTACAGCAATTCCTCATTTTAGGGAGACAAAGGTGCCAGCCTTCCCTCCTGCTGGGCTGTGCAGGGGAGCATCATTAATAATCCAACTCCTGGGCTCTTTTCCCTGCAAAACTCGGGCTGTAATGACCAAACAGACACCAGGTGACAATTCCCAGCGTGCCCTCCCTGGCTGGGCCCATTGTGCCTGGAGCCCTCCCTCTCCCTGGGGAGCTGAGGGAAGGATGAGCACACCTGGAGCTGCTGGGAAGGGACAACAAAAGGTCTTTTTTCCCCCTGGATTGTGCAAGGGCTGTTCAGGAGAGCAGCTCCGGTGTCACTTTGGGTGTGACAGGGTTGTGCTTCAGTCAACAACCAGGGCTAAGCACAGTTCAAGCCCCGTGTTCCTGCCAGCTTTGAGAGCAGCTTAAACTGTTTAAGCAGCTGCTCTGCAGTTTAAGATTAAGCTGGTCTTTTGAGCAGCCTAAGCAGTTTAAAATACTCCAAAGGCTTAACATTAGAGCCAGTTTAAGTTGCTGTAGGGGCTTAAAGCAGGGATGTGCAGCCGGTATCTTCACAGGGTCTGCCACAGGACGGGGCTTTGTAGGCTCTGAGAAGCCCTGGGGATCAGGGCATGGATGTTTGCAGAGGGCACAGTCCTCTGCCAGCCTCTCCTGCCCTTCCTGCCCTTGTCCAGCCCGGACTGCTGGGCTGTGCCAGCTGGAGAACACTCTGCCTTTATCCTGCAGCATCCCAGGACTTGCTCCTTCAACCTCCCAGCCGAGGAAAAGGGGAAAACCAGCTCCAGAAACCTCTTTGTCTTAAACCTGGGGAAGGAAGGAGAGATCTCCTGCACTGAACCCAGCCAGGATGGAACAGGAGACTTTGGAGCAGCCTGGAAGAAAGTGCCACTCTCTGAGAGCCTGGGTTTGGGAGACCTTTAAAGCAGGAGCCCTTGGGATGCTGCAGGGCTGCCCTTCCAGGAGCTGGGAGGCTGGAGGAGGCTTGAGCTACTTCAGCTCTGCCTCAGGACTCACTGCAGCCTTAAGGCCTTTAAGCCCCCGGGTGACACGGAGGGTTTAAGGTCTTACACAGCCTTAAACGGGGCTTAAACGCTCGCTCCCCTTCACGTGGGACACTTCCCTCCGTCCTGGACAGCTCCTCCCTCCTGCAGGGAGGGCCTGGATCCAGCGGTGCCGCCTGGGAGGGGCCCCACAGCTCAGCCTTGGGTGGCATTCCCGTTCCTACAGCCCCAGGGATGGCACTGCGGGAAGAGTGGCACTTCCAGCTCCCCAAAAGCTTTTGGTGAAAGGCAGAGCTCTGGGCATGAGGAGATGAGATGAGAGCAGTGGTGTCACCTGGGAGACCTTCCCCTCCCTGCTGCTGGTGGTGGAGAGCATCACAGGGTGTTTGTGGGGTCAAACACATTCCCAGAGGGTTCTGTCCCCCGTTCCTGCAGGATCAGTGCTGGGATAACCCCGTGCTGCTGACAAGAACCTGTCTCTAATCCTTTCCTTCCTGCAGGACACTTCCCCGAAGTGCAGCTCCCAGCCTGGGGTTTGTGATGCTGGGCTTGGTCCTGCCCAGGCTCAGATGGGAGGGAAAAAGCCCTCAGGGATATTTTAGTGTTCCTAATTCCTTGTGGGATGGCTGCAGAGCTCAGGAGCCTCCCATGCCCTGGCTGTGCTCTGCTCCTGCCTGTCACCTATCCCAGAACCATCCAGGGGACAGGCCCAGCTCCCGAGCCTCGTCCCTCCCTGCACTGCAGATGTGGAATGCCAGCCTGGAGAAATCACCCTCCAGACTCCTCTGCTGTGGAGAGGAGCTCCTTCAGTCCTGGGGACAGCCCTGGTGCCTGTCATCTCTGCAGGTGACCAGGGGTCTGCTGCAGTTTTTAATTCCATGGATGTGCAGCCCCTGCCAAACCTTCCCAAGGATGCAGCATCCTGGAAAGATGGATTCCTGCCACTGATAACGTTGTGCACACAAAATCATGGAATCACTGAGGTGGGAAAAACTCTCCAGAATCATCGAGCCCAAGCTATGCCCCATCCCCACCCTGTCCCCAGCCCAGAGCACTGAGTGCCACCTCCAGCCCTTCCTGGGACACCTCCAGGGATGGGGGCTCCAAACCTCCCTGGGCAGCTCCTCCCAATCCCTGAGCACCCTTTCCATGGGGAAATTCCTGCTGATGTCCCCCCTGAGCCTCCCCTGGCCCAGCCTGAGGGTGTTTCCTGTCACTTGGACATCTCTGAGTGGCACATGGAGCAGCAGGATCCATAAAAATCCCTTTTGTTTGGGCATCTGGGAGGCTCCTTTTGGAGGCTGACATGAGAAGTCCTGGTTGGGTTCATCCTCTCTTAAAAACTCAGGTGAGAACTTCAGGCTGAGATACAAATTCACCCCTTGGTGAGGGTGTGTCCCCAGCTGGGTGACATCCATCAGAGCCCCATTCCACAGTTCTCACCCTGGGAAGGAGCAGAGGGGATCAAAGCAGGGAACGTGGCAGGGAATGTTTGGGTTTGCAGGTGGAGAAGGCTCCCTGCACTGTCCCCTTGGACCTGAAGAGCTGCAAACCCCACAAACAGGCAGAGATGTGGGATCTGGGATTTGGGACACAGCCTGGCCAGCCCTCGGGATTGAAACCCCATGGACAACAGGACCTGTCTGGATTGCTGGATGTTGCTTGCTCTCATTTTTGCAGACTCTGAAAAGGTTGCACATTTTCCTCAGCACAGGAGCCCCTCCAGTCTCCCTGTGCCCTAGGCTGGAAAGGGTGTGTGTAATTCNTGACTCTGGCACTGGTTTGGTTTTGTTTGTTTATTGCATTTGTATTTTTAATTTTCCTAGTAAAGAACTGTTATTCCTGCTCCCATATCTTTGCCTGAGAGCCCCTTAATTTCAAATTTATAACAACTCAGAGGGAGGGGGTTTGCATTTTCCATATCAGGGGAGGCTCCTGCCTTCCTCAGCAGACACCTGGCTGTTCAAACCCAGATGCCCTGGTTTTCCAAAGGCACTGGAAGTTTGTGAATTCTGCAATCCTGTGTCCTTGCCACCCAAAGAGAAGCAAAGCAGAGCAGCTGTGAACCAAAATTGCTTCAAAAGCATTCCCAGAGCCCCCCTTTCTTTAGATGGGAACACAAAAACTGGGGCTTGCAAATCTGCACCTGGCAGGGGCCTCGTTTGCTGTTGCAGCAGGTGAGGCCAGAGGGCCCTATGACAAATGCCACGTTGGATTTTTCCAATCCATCTCCTTCTCCTGCCTATGGAATTTGAGCGTGGAGCTCTCAGCCCAGCTGTGCCATCACAGAGTCCTGGGAGAAGCAGCTGAGTCAGGTCCAGATTGATTAGAGCTGGTTTTAAATTAATTTGACTGGGAGGGGCATGGAGGACCTTGGAGTCACTTCTATATTTTGATTTTTCACGCTGGGATTGTGCTCTTGATGTCACTGTTCCAACTGCTACACTTGAAAGTGCCCATAATACCCAAAAATGTCTTTGTTATCTAAATAAAAGGTTGCATTTCAGGTAAAAGAGGGGTTTAATAACCATCATTTTCCCTTCCCTCTGCTGATTTGGCCAGCTGAAAGGAGCAGCTTTTGTGCCGTGAGGCTGCACAGGAACATCGGGAGCCCCTGCCTCGCTCCCTGTTTTTGCAAACCAAATTTCTCATGCAGGTGCCTTGGTGTGGATGGAATTTGGGCTCCCAGGATTTTAATCCCTGTACTTTTAGCAGATGTAGCTGCACCTAATGGATTTTTAGGGCAGGATCTGGACCATTCTCCACATGATTTGTGGGGTTTCTCAGCAGGATCTGGACCATTTTCACCTCTGGAATCCCCCTTGGAGGGGTGGTGAGGTGTCCCTAACACCTCCTCAGCAAAGAGACCTCATTAGTATTGAAATCCTTTACCTGTTCTGTTCTCTTCACACCAATTTAAACCCAGACCTTGAGGAATACTGGGAAAAACAAGAGATTTGTCAGGGATTTTGCACCCATCCACTGTGGGCAGAGAAAGCTCGTTAGCTGCTCCCTAATGAGCCAGCCAGCAAGTCCAGGAAACCTGAGACTAAAAAGATGCCAAGATGGAGCAGAATGAAACATTCCCCTTTTCAAAGAGGGAAAATTGGGAAGGGCTCAGCAGCACAGACACAGAGGGGCCCTGTGTGATCAGCCCCACAGAATTCCCTCCTGTTTTCCCCTTTCCCAGCTGCTCCCCAAGAGCTGCCACCAGCCCAGCTGCCCTCTTGCCAGGCAGGACATGTGGAGCTGGAGGTGTGGGAGAGGGAAAAGGGGGAAATTGGATGCTGTGGCTTCCTGGGATAGTTCCAGCCTGTTTTGTGTTGTTTTTAGGATGTGACTGCTGGAAATGAGGGGCAGCTCCTGTCTCCTGCTGGGGAGGAGAGAGACGTGGACTGGGCTGAAGGGGGTGAAGTTTTTCCAGGTGCCTGGGTTCTCCCATAGATTTTTCACCCTGGACTCTGCTTGATCCACAGAGGTGCCTTTGGAGACCACCTGGAGCTTGAGGCACCCACAGGAGAGTCCAGCTCCAGCACATTTGGGCTTTGCCCAGAGGACCCACAGCCTCTGCTGGACCTTTCTCCTCAGCTGAGCTGCCCCCTCTGCTCTGCACCCTTTGGGCTCCTCCAGCCCTTTTTTCCCATCTCTCTTTCCCATCTCTGATCCCCAGCCAGCACCACAGACCTGGCTCCCCCAAAAACCTGCACAGATGTCCAGCCTGGAGCAGGGCAGGAATGGGGGATCTCCTTGTGAGAAAAACCATGCTCACCTCCAAGAATTTAAAAGGTTTATTAAAACCTTATCAAAAACACAACAGCAGACTGAAGAGAGAAAATATTACAGTGCTGGAGCAGGGGATTTTCCCCACCATGTGCTCACCCACACCATGGAGGTTCCACCTTTTACCCTTTTGGCCCCTCCCAAAGTTCTGTCCATGGTCTCCTCCTCCCTGCCCAGGGGTGGGGATCCCTGCCTGACAGCCTGGCTGGGGGTCAGGTGCTGCCACAGGAACGAGCCGGCCCTCCCAAATGTCCCAAATGTCCCAAACCCAGGGCACCCCTGGCAACAGCACAAGGGGGATAAAACATGGCTGTAAATCTAGAAAACTTCTCCTAACATATATATATATATAACATATAATATTTGCCTTTTAATTGTCAGAGTCAGCCATGGCATCAGTCATCTGTCACTCCCTACCCGCCCTGCCCGTGCTGTCAGGTCCCATTCCAGGCTGGCTTTGGGGTCAGATGGGTTTCCCACCATCCCTGCTGCCATGGGATGTGGTTGCCATGGCAATCCATGCCCGAGGTCCTGTGGGGAGCAGCATCCCCAGCTCCTTCCCTGCTCCTGCCGGACAATTCCAGGCTGCACCCCAGGCTGAGGGAGGACCCTCAGGATTTGCTCCCCTGCAGCTCCTCACGCTTTTGTCACCGTTTCACCTCCAGGCTGCTGCAAACCTGACACTGCCAGCAGGATGAGCCAAGGAGGGGCATTTTTGGCTTCTCAGAAATGTCATGGAGATATTATCTGATAACATTACAAAAAAACCCCTCACCCATGCAAGCTGTTCATGAAAAGAGTGTCTGAACGCATTTTCTAATTGCTCTCTGTCATTAAGAAGGATCAAAGTGAGCCTGAACCATTTGAAAACGTGTCTGGAGCCAGAGCCCACGAGCTTTGTCTCCTAACAGACATTTAATAGGTAGCTGATTAATATGAAAGTGCTGCTTCCTTCAAATATCAATATTAACTTGAACTTTGCCTTAAGTAAGCTGGAGCCTGTATTTGAAAAAGTAATGTGTTAAATAGAAACCAGTCACCCCCCACTGGAATCTGTTCCTTGGACTCCTTTTCATCCCTGGCCCTCAGGTAACGACCTGAGCCCGTTTTCCTGCCCACGGATGCACAAGGGGGGATCTGGATTCCCAGCTCCTGAGGCAAACACTGGGATAAGAGCACCCAGGAATGGTTGGGCACGAGTGATTCACGGAGCTGCTTCATCACCAGCCAGGCTGGATCCAAAAACCACTGCAAATATTCCATCAGGAGAGAAATCACCCCAAGAAAGAGTTTGCTGAGCCAGGGAAAGCTGCATTTCTGTGCCCAAAGTGCCTGGTTTTATTCCCTTTTCCTGCCCCATCCCGGGATCCTTGCTGGGTGCTGCTGATTCCTTGGCTGTGGGATATTTTTCTCTGTTATTAATGAACTGCCAAGCCTGAAAATAAAACTGAAGCTGAGTGTATCTGCATGGCAAAGAGCTGCTTTTAACTGGCTTTAGGTTGGTCAGTTTGTTGGGAGGACAAACTCCAAGATCCTTCATCTTCCAAGGAAAAGAGCTGCTGCAGCAGAGAATCAGGGGGAAATATGGGAAAAGGGGAGGGAAAATGAGCCTGGACCACTTCAAAGGGGTGAAATGAATCCCTGTGTGGGAATGAATCCCCCAGGGCTGGATCTGGGCCTTGGTGGCTGTGGTGTGGTCAGAGGAGCCTGGGCAGGTTCCTGCAGGATTTAGGGATGGCAGCTGAATCCCAAGGCTGGGACAGCTCAGCATTGGCAGCACTTCCCAGCAAAACAGGGTTTGTGCTTCCAGAATAAATCCTGCAGGGAATAAACAACTCGGTCCTGGCTCCTGGGGAGCCCTGGCTGAGGAGGAATGGCAGGGTGGGTCCTGCAGCCCCTCAGGAGCATTTCAGGAGATTAAATTTGCTGCCAAAATGGACATCAGCCTAATTTGGGAAGGAATTGGGAGCTCTGCTTTAAGGATCTGAGGGACAAGAAGAGGTTTTATTCCATTCCCGTGGATGCTTCCACAGCAAAGCAAGAAAAACACCTGGAGAGGGAACACCTGCTCAGATGGGAGGGCAAGGTCAGCCCCAGCTGATCCAGGACAACAGATCCATCACTCCAAATTCCCTCCAGGTCTGCACAAGGAGTGCTGAGATGGGATCAGATAAATTCCCAAGCACAGGGAGGTTGGGAAAAGCTTTTCTCCAATCAGGGGCCTGGGGAGGGCAGCCACAAACAGGGGCTCAGTGTCCCCAAATCCAAGAGCAGCTGAGCTTGGAGGACAGCCCTGGAGATCACCTGGCCCAACCCTGCACAGGCAGAGTCACCCAGAGCACGGTTCCCCATCCAGGTGGAGTTTGGGAATCTCCAGGGATGGGAACATCACAACCTCTCATGGCCACCTGTGAGCTCCAAGTGTTCAATGCACTTCCCAATAAAATCTTCTCACATGAGAGAAAATTCCTGTATTTCTGAGTGTGCCTGCTGCCTCTTGGCCTGTCACTGGGACACTGGGACACTGGGGACACAAAGCTCCCACCAGCCCATTTCTCCAGCCTGTGGATGCCCCTATGAGGAATGATTTGTCCAACAGGTGTTTTATGGAATCATGGAATGGTTTGGGTTGGAAGGGATCTTAAACCCCACCCAGTGCCACCCCTGCCATGGCAGGGACACCTTCCACTGTCCCAGGCTGCTCCAAGCCCTGTCCAGCCTGGCCTTGGGCACTGCCAGGGATCCAGGGGCAGCCACAGCTGCTCTGGGCACCCTGTGCCAGGGCCTGCCCACCCTGCCAGGGAACAATTCCTAATTCCCAATATCCCATCTAAATCTCCCATTTTCTGGCTTAAATCCATTCCCTTTTCCCTGAGGAACAGGACCCTCTGTCCCACCTGCTGCCCCAGGTCCTCCCAGCCATGGGCAGGGCACAGTGACCTCACTGGAGAAGTTTTCCCCCTGCACAACTATTCCAGGGCTTCCAGTGGTGGCTTCCTGCTGGAGCTGGGAATGGTGTGATCCCCCTCAAAGGAGCTGGGATGTTTATCCAGGTTTGCTGGGTTAAAAACCACAGGGAGCAGCTGCCTGGAGCTGGAAGCTGCAGAGCCCAGCGTGTGATTCCCACAGGAATTTTGGGACAAACTCAGCCAGTCTGGCTATAAACCAGTCTGGTGACACAAGTGTGGGATCTCCTGAGGCTGGGAAATCCCATGGCTGCCATGCAAAGGCAGAAGATGCAAATCCATGGCCAGAGGAGCAGGAGATGGGAGTCAAATGAAGGATTCCTGCACCTGGAGAAGGAATTCAGCAGGTCTGGTGCCTTTCCTGCACTCAGGGGATGGATTGAGCCCTGGTGTCTCTCCTGGGGTCCGAGGTGGGAAGAGCCTGGGACAGGATGTGATTCCTCATGGGAATAGTCCTGGATGAAGCAGCACAAGAGCCTTCAGGAATCTGAAGGGGGTCTTCTGCACCCAGGACGCATCAAGACATTCCAGAGGAATCCCTTCAGGCTGGATTCCAGCCCCTGGAGCTGTGGGGACACAAATGCCAGTGGAGGATGAGGGGAAGGTGCCCTGGGTGCTGTTTGCTGGCCCGGGGCTGCTGCGAGTGCAGCAACTGAGGCGTGTCCATAACAAACCAAGAGAGCATTGCCAGCAGAAAATGGCATTTCAATGGCATTTTGTTGTAATAAAGGATTTCCATGGGAATGCATTGATTTCAAGGAAAATTTAATTTGGGGAAAAGAAAGGGAAAAAAGAGAGAGAAGACATTTTGTGAGTGCTGAAAGCTCGAGCACCTCTCTTGCAGTGAATACTTCATTTGTTACTCCACAATTGACTTTATTTCCCCACTTGTTCACCATCCTGCAATTATGGAATTTGATGGAAGTACTTAGCTCAGATCCAGCCTCGACTTTTGGCAGCTCTTGCCAGATTGGAGGGAACTTGCAGCAGAGCCAGGTGTTTGTGGTGGAGCTCGTTTCAGATGGAAAACATTGCTGGGAGCAGCACTTCCCTCGAGCTGAGCTGGGCTGGGGCAGCGCATGGAGGCCTCCAGACCTCCCGAGCCTTTTTCCAATCACAGAATCATGGAATTATCCAGGCTGGAAAAGACCTTTGAGATCATCAAGTCCAACCTCTGATCCCCCACCACCTTCTCCACTAAACCATGGCACCGAGTGCCACATCCAGGCTTTCCTTAAACAGCTCCAGGGATGGGGACTCCGCCGCCTCCCTGGGCAGCCATCCCAGCCTTGCTGCTCCCTCTGAACAAAGCATTGCTTCGGCCACCCTGAGCTTCCTGATTATTCCTGGTTTTCTTCCTGCCCTCAGAGAAGCCCCCAGACCCCTCTGACAAATCCTCATCGCTGCAGCTTTCCCAAGTGCTTCCCTCAGCTCTTCCTTTGTTCTGCTTTGGGCGATCCCATCGCTCCCGTTGGTTGTGGAAGAGGAATTCCTTCTTTCCCTGCTCGCTCTGGCTGAAGGATGGCAGCAACTCCCAGCCTTTGGAATGTTCTCCTGGCCTCTCCCAGAGCCACAGGGTCCTGGTAACTCTGCATGCCCCAGGATGCAGCCCCTGACCCGCTCTGGCCACTTCCAGGATGGATCGAGTGTTTCTCCACCTCCAGCATGGAAACAGCTGGAAAAACACCCACTGCCCTCCTGGATGCTCCCATGGGATTTTAGGGAGATATAAACAAGCCCCAACCAAGCCAAGGTGTCCATGAACACCACACAGGTCAGCAGGATTCCAGATCTCGTCCCAGGA
This sequence comes from Ploceus nigricollis, assembly GCA_013399945.1. Classification (NCBI taxonomy): domain Eukaryota; kingdom Metazoa; phylum Chordata; class Aves; order Passeriformes; family Ploceidae; genus Ploceus; species Ploceus nigricollis. The sequence goes on from VXBC01007490.1 coordinate 62,903, forward strand.
AAGCAAAGACTCTGGATTTTAAACCTCGGCCAGGAGAAAGGGCAGCCAAGGCATCTCGGCCATCAGGATTAGGAAAAGGGGATTACAGCACCTGCTGGAGTCCCTCTGAACTTCAAAGGCTCGTGGTCCTCGTATTTTCAGATGTATCCCAGAGTAATTAAGGAAAGCAACTTTAAAATAAATTAATTTGGGCAGCCTGAGGACCTCCTGGGGGGCTTCCTTGCTGGAAAAGCCCAGCCACCATCCCTGATGGGAGATTCAGGCTCCTGCTGGGTCTTCTCCCAGCTCTGCAGGAGGAGGGGTGAGGAAGGGGCCAGAATTCCTGCAGGGATAGCAGCTGGGTGCGCCAGTGATGCTGGAGCCCCTCTGGCCACATCCAAGATGCAGAGCAAACCTGCCAGGAGCAGTCACTGCTCATGGAAAAGCACATTTTGGGAACCCTTGGGATCAGGATGAGCTCCCATCACTTGTGAGCCCTCCGTGCACCAGGAAGGTGGCAATGCCAGGATCTCTGGGACCTGCTGCTCTCCTGAAGCCTCTCCAGCGGTTACTGGGATTCAGGATTCATCCCTAGGCTGGGAAAACAGCTTTTTCTGGATGATTCCTGCTTCCCAGCCTGGCTTGCAGCAGGTAGAGGCAGCGTCCTGCTGGGCTCTCTGTGACTCACTGTGCCACCCACCTCCCGAGGAACAACGGGAATGTTTGGGCTTTAACGAGCCCTGGAAATTGCTTGTGGAGTATTGATTGGTGTCCAGGCTGCAAGGAAAAGGGATTTTCAGTCATTAGCTGGGAGATGTCAGGGCTGTGGGACTGATCTGAACGTGGCACAGAAATAGGAATTATTCCCCTTGTTTTGTTTGGGGTTTTATTTCCTTTCCATTGAGTCTCAGCTAACATTTACAGGAGCCCAGCCTGGATGCTGCTGCTGAGGGGGAGGTGTGGAAAAGCAGCACAGCCACACCTGAAACAGGAAAAATGGGAATTTTCTCATCCCGTGGATCCAAATGGGTGCCTGGAGATAATGAATTCCTCCTCCTGTGCCCAGTAAGAGCAGACTGGTGCAACTGCTACCCCAGGGAGCAATCCCTGCAGCCCTCCTTCCCTCCCTCAGGAATGAGTCATGGAGGAATCGTGTCCAGCTCCTTCCTGAGCGCTCACCTCGCTCCAATTAGGCAGGAAAAATGTGCGGAAATGAAAGGAGCTGTGTGTAATTTCCAGCAGCTGGAACTTCCCCGCTCCGCTCCCAAGATGGTTGAATTCCAATCGCTCTGGGCTCACTCTCACTCTGCACATCTTCATTTCATGCCTCCCAAAATATTTTGGGGCTGTCTGTGTGCCCATTGTTCCCGTGGGGAATGGCAGGGGCACAGGAAGGGGTTCAGTGTCCCCAGAGGAAACATTCCCAGCTCCTGTTGGCACTCTCAGCCGAGCATTCCCACCTCTGCCTGGCCATTCTGTGCTGTTTTTTAGGATCTGCTTTGGGTTCCCAGCAGCAATTCTCCTCCAGGATTCTCCTCCAGTACTGACTGGTGGTTGGCATTTCACCCCAGAGACCAAGGGAAAACACAGGGAGGCAGAGCTGGTCTGTCCAGACCCAAATCTGCCATGGACAGGCAATTCCCAGCCCCACGGGCAGCAGCTCTGGCTTAGGATCTGAATTAGGGAGTTCAGGCAGAGCCAGGCAATTTTCCTGCCTCCAAGCCTTCTCCCACAGGACCCTGTGGGATTTCAGAGTCCCTTTGGAGCTCTGTGCCCCCTGGAACCCCTCAGAGCATCCACAGGGATGGGTTGCAGGATCCAGAGCAGCTTTGCTCCTGCAGTTCCCAGCATTCCCAGAAAATCTGAGCCCTCTGAAGCTCCTCCAGTGCTGGCCTGGAGATCCCACCCCTCAAATTGTGTCAGTCAATATTTCTCCTGGAATATCCACGTCACTGTTCCTCAGGAGTGCCTCGGGGTGGCTCCTCCACCTGAAAGTGCCTTTTCCCAGAGCATCCTGGGCTCTTTTGGGGAGGTGATTCCTATTTCCTGGTGCTGCTGTGCAGACTTGCTGCTCACACAGGTTCATTTCCAGCCTCTGCAGTTCCCAGAGCCTTCCTGCAGCACCCAAACTCTTCCCGAGGGGCAGCCAGGCAATCCAGCTCCCTGCAGCCATCCCTGGGATGCACGGGAGGTGCAGGGAAGGGAGGAAGCCTGGGAGCCCCTCTCCCTCCCCGAGCCACGCTGCCAGGGCAGCCTTCAGTGAAATATCAATAACTCCTGGCTATCAAAAAAATAAATCCAGCCCAAAAGTGCCAATTCCTGGCCTGCACGTGCCCCCCCCCCAGCTCCCCCTCAGCCCCACGATCGATCTCTGTTTAATTAAACCCTGGCAATGACTCTCACGTGGGGGCAATTCTGCTGACTCGGCCACTCGGGGATTTTTATGCATCTCTTTCTGCTTTGCTTTTCCATTAACTTATTTTTCCCTTTGTAATAAGGCCTTGTCAGTGTAATTTATCCAGCAGTGCAGGAAGCACGGCCAGCCCGGGGAGCCATTCACAGCTTGCCAGGGATAAACACAATTACACATTTTTAAATGTCAGCCTTCAGGAGAAGGAATGAAAAAGGTAAACTCTATAAATTGCAGAGAGAGACACAGAGAGAGAGAGCTGCTCTCTCTTTGAGGGACTTCCACATCCATGGGCATGTCCTGCATCTCTGGGATGCAGAGGAACAAAGGGAAGGCCTCGAGGAATCCATAGAAAGTGGCAGCCGCTCTTGTGCTTTGCTGTGGAGGGTTTTAAAAAGCAGCTGGTGAAGCGTGGTGGCCTGGCAAGTGTCCCCTCCTTGTCACCCACTGCAGGCCAGATGCAGGGGAGAGCCCTGCTGCACCCTGCTCCTCTCCCAGCAGCTGCTTTGATCTCACTGCCATGAAAAGAGGAGAGTTCAGCTGGATTAAATGAGAGCCACTTACATAATCTGTTTAAAATTCCAGCAGCACATATCCAGGGAAAGGAGGAGAGCAGCCAGCGACTCCTGCTCGTTCTGCTGGTGAGGGGGAGCTCTGCTGCTGCTGCCCTGCTCCTGCTGGGCATGGGGCTGGGGGGGAGGCACCCCCAGGGCACAGGTGACAGCCACCCCCAGGGGACAGGGGACAGCCACCATGGCACTGACCCGTCCTGGATAGCTGCTGGAATGGGATAAAAGCTGCCATGGAGAGGGGAGGGTTGGACATTACCAGGCCCTGCTAAGGAGCAGCAGTTTGGGTTCTATCAAAAGCCATTTTTTGGGAGGGTGTTGTTTTGGGGGATGCTGTGCCAGTGGTTTTTGGCTGGGATAATTCTCCTGCTCCGAGCCTGGAGCAGGTGGGATCCAGAGCAGCTTTGCTCCTGCAGTTCCCAGCATTCCCAGAAAATCTGAGCCCTCTGAAGCTCCTCCAGTGCTGGCCTGGAGATCCCACCCCTCAAACTGTGTTTCTCCCTGAATATGCACACGGCCATCCCGTGGGACTGACTCAGGGTGGCTGCCCCTCGTGGCTCCTCCACCTAAAAGTGCCTTTTCCCAAAGCACCCAGTGCCAAGGGCATTCCCATTCCTCTCCCTCTGTGATCCCCCACCTTCCCTGGCTGGGGAAATAAAATGGATTAGTGGGGTCTCCTCATCTGGCTCCTTGTAGCCTGGGGGGTGAGGAAGAAAAAGGATGGGGCTGGAAGTCTGCAGGGCTGGGAGAGAAACGGGAATTTCTTGCTAAGGATCCTGCCCACCGTGCTGGAAGCTGGCAGGGTTTAGGTGGGGAGGAAGGAGGAGCAGCTGGTGGGCTCAGAGGGCTCCAGAAAGATGGTGTTTGGGAATAGAGGGACTTTTCCCATTGTGTCAGAATCTGTGATATTTAGGTGATTCCAAGGTTAAGAAAGTCTCTGTCTCTCAGCCCCGTGCCAAAGAAGAAGTTGTAATTCGGCTGTGCTGGTTTCCAAGGTTGTTTATTCTTGCTCATCTCTAACATGTTCTCTCTGCCCTGCAGCAGCTCTGTCCTGCAGGACGGTGTGCGGGGCTCTGCCCTCAGTGGGATGTTACAAACATTATATACTAAAAACTACCTGTGCTGTATTTACAGTAACTGCCAATATCTGTCACCTGTGTTGGACAGTGTGTCCCCAGCCTGAACCAACAGAACAGTGCCAACACAGCAGTGAGACACGGAGGGCATGGAGAAGAAAAAGGACAAGGCACGCCCAATTTCCTCCATCCTGCCTCTTTGAACCCCCATTCTAAAAACTCTTAAATTCTACATTTGCACCCGTGCCACACTAATTACTGCTTATATCAGATACTCAGGGCTTGTAATTCATCCTGTAAGATTGAAAACTCTTTTCCATGGACAGGGATCACCGACAGTGTCTCTCAGGGCTCTGTACAGGGGGGTTCCTGACCCCTGCCAGGGTCCCAGACCTTCCAGGGCAGCCAGAGGGATGCCCTGGATTCCCACACCATTGGACTGGGAGGATGCTGGAGCAAAACAAGGTGAGGGATAGACAGGGAGCATCTCTTGATGCAGGGAGAGGAGGGAACCTCGAGGGCACAATTTGGGGTCTCCTTCAGCTCTTGGGTGGGTCTGGAAATGGGAAGCCACCAAAACAGGCACAGCCACCACTGGAGGATGGATTTGGGGTGGTTTGGATGTGAGGAGCATTCCAGGGCACTGAGTGGGGTCAGCAGTGGTGAAACCAGGGCACTGTGGGGCTGGGGGGGGTTTGGGATTCACCAGGAGGAGCTCAGGAGATGTTCCTGGCTTGGACCCCATGGAATGGAAGTGCCACTGACGTGGGCAGCCCAGAGCTGGTGGAGGGTGAGCAGGGAGTGCTGGGGATGGGGAGCAGCACAGGGGGTGGACCCAAGGCCAGGAAAGCAGGAGCAGCCTCTGCCAGAGGGAGCAGATGCCTGGAGAGGGCTGGAAGCTCTGGGCAGAGCGGCCTGGGGAACGGAGCACAGGGTGAATGAAGAGGTGAGGAGGCTTTTTGGCCTTTCCAGAGGCTGTGAAACCTTTTCACAGGAATGCTGCTGGACATCAGAAGGGATGAACTCGTAGCTGTGAACTGGCAGGAGCCTCTGTGCTGGGCTGGGCTGCCCTGGCAGCCCCAGGGCTGATCCCTGAGCTGGCTAGGGGAAAGGGGCTGCCAGGGCAGCTCCTCTGCTCCCTCCCTGCAGTGTCCCTTTGCAGGGTGCTGTTTCCTCACTCAGGCCATGCCAACGAGCTGCTCAGAGCCTGCCTGGCTTCCCAGGGTTTCAAAGGGAGAGGGCCAGGCAGGAATAAGCAGAGCATCTCCCAGAGCTGCCCAGAATTCATTCATCTGATGGTTTCATGCAAGGCCAGGGAGATGGAACAGCACAGAGGCAACATTCCACACCCAGCTCAGCTTATTTCCCGAGCTATAAGGGCTTTAACACAGCTCCTGATGCACTGGACAAAGTTTCTAGTTCTTTCTAGGACTTGTTTCTATCTCCATCCCTCTCTCAACAATGTCTGTCCTATTCCATGGCATTTCTAAGTCAGCATTTCTCATCTCAAGGTTTGCACACAGGTGCACACCGTGTGAGCCTTCTGTCAGGCTTTAAACATTTTCTGTAAATCCATTTCCCATCCTGATGCAGCCAAACTTCAGTTTACATCCAAGGACAGCTCCTGCTTGGGCAGGACAGCTGGGGATGGCACCAGAGGCTGCACTGAGGGGAGGGGACATGGGCTGGGCTCTGAGGGGCTGCAGGAGCCTTCCCGAGGTGCCAAGGCTGAGGCAGGAGCCCCAGGGGTGGCACTGCTGGCAGCAGAATTGCACTGAGCTCTCCTGGGGCCCTCCAACTCAGATCCCAGGAGGCTGAAAACCACTGAGCACAGAGATGATCAGGAATTTAGGGACAGGACAAGAGGGAGTGGCTCAAAATGTCAGAGTTTAGGTTGGATATATGGAAGGAATTGTTCCCTGGGAGGGTGGGGATGCCCTGAGGGTGCCCAGAGCAGCTGTGGCTGCCCCTGGATCCGTGGCAGTGTCCAGGGCCAGGCTGGACAGGGCTTGGAGCAGCCTGGGATGGTGGAAGGTGCCCTGCCATGGCAGGGGGTGGAACAAGACAAACTTTGAGGTCCTTCCAGCCCAAACCATTCCACGATTCAAGAGCAGCACAAGATGTTTTGAGCACAGCAGAGAAGTGGTGTAAGAAGTGCAGCGGGGACAGCAGCTCTGAAAAGAAACTGATTTAACATCACTGAGAGTAAAAACCCAAACTTATTTCTCCTTCAGTGCTGCCTGAACAGCCAGCCCTGCTCTCCTGGCTGCCTCTCCAGGTACAAGCACCTCTTGAGCTGGATGCTTTTCCTGAGTCTCCTGTTTAGCCTCCAGAAAAAACTCCCCAGTCATTAAGTTTAGGACAGTGCTGGCAAAGAAGAAAGTGCTGTGGGATCACAGCAGAGAGCAGAGTGTCTTTAATGAACAAACAAAGCAGCAACTGCGACCAGAGAAAACAAAATGCTGGTCCCAGACAGCCGAGGCTGCCAGACAAAGAGTTGGGAGGAGGAGGGAGCAAGGAAGTTGTTTGCAGAGCTAATGCCAGGATGAAAGGGAGAAAATGAAACCAGAGCTTTTTATGGCATTGCTGGAGGAAAAGACAAGGAAACAACGCTGGCAGAAATCAACTTTGAAACACAAACAGCTGCTACTGCACCCATCAGAGCTGGTCATAAAGAGACTGCAGAGATGGCTGGAACTGGGGCTGTCTGAGGGCTCTGGCAGCTCTGTGGACACAGAGGGCTCACAGCCCTTGTTCTGTCCCTGCTGCAATGGACTGAACCACAGCAGGCCTGGGGAAGGCTCTGGAGGGCAAAAACCAGAGGAGCTGTCCAGGGAAGGATGGAAGCACCGGGACACCAGGGCAGGGGGGCTGGGAAAGCAGGGATGTCCTGGGGCAGGGAAGGAACCAGCTCCCAAACACTGGAATTGTTTGGAATTGTGGAATCAGGACTGGCAAGGGACAGCCTCAAGCCCTGTCACCTCAGCAGGTGGAGGGGCTGCAGGGGGGCTCCTGGAAACCTCATGGTGCTGTCCCTGCCTTTTGGAGACCAGGCTGTGCCAGCAGCTCTCTGGCCACAGAGAGCAGGCACAACAGTCCCAGGAAGTTTCCTGGGGAAGGCTGTGAGAAGCTCAGAGGAAAGAATGAGAAACAATTCCGATCTCCACTTGCTGCACCTGCTGTTGTGCACATGTGGAATGTGCCATGGAGATTTGTTTACCAAAGGGTGATTTCTTAATTGGACATTGGATGGTGTTTGGGTTGATTGACCAATGAGGTCAAAGCTGTATTGGACTGGCTGGAAGGGTTACTGAGTTTCTTAATAAATATGGTATAGTATAGCATAAGATGATATAATGAAGCAATTGATCAGCCTTCTGCAATCATGGAGTCAATGCTAATTATTCCCTGGCTGGGGGCCTGTGGCAACAACTCTGGACCTCCCCAGGCTGAACCCATGGTCCCCTTTGGGGTGGTGTCAGCTGCTTTCCCTGGACTGAGCTGCTTTATCCTTCTTTTTCACCAGTGGCATGGCAAAAGTCACTGCAAAGTGCCATTGGTTTGGGGTGACAGTGAGCAAAACCAGCCTGGAATCGCCTTGAAACCTAAGGAGTTAAATCTGGCACCTCCTTCAAACCTAAGGAGTTAGGTCTGGCATCTCCTTTAAACCTTGGGGTTACCACTGGTCTCTCCAAGGAACATGTTCCTCCCTTTAGCTCCTCTGCAGCTGTCAAACACATTGAGCTCCCTGGACTTTGCCACCTGCAATCCCAAGGAAACCCCAATCACATCCTGGGCTTTGGGACTTCCCCCTCTCCCAGTAAAAATGAGAAGTTCTGGTCCGTGACTGATGTGCCTCCAGAATCATGAGCAGCAATTTCAGGCTCAGGGAAGGAATCAATAATTGGGATCACACCAAAATCCACCCTGGATTCACCAGGCAAATGCAGCCTGGCCTTTCAGAGCCTCAGAGATGAGGCTGCTCCTCCCCAGCAGGGAATAACTTTTCCTAAAACTCGTTCAGAGGCCAGCTCAGACCTCACTGCCCCAAACAAGAAATGCCTTTGGCTGGCTCAGGAAGGGTCTGTGTGTGCTCAGACGTGCTGCACTTCTGAGGAGAGGCACAGGAATTGTGTCTGGAGGCTCCTTCCAGGCCTTGGATCCAAACATTCCGTGTCCACAAGCCCGAGCCGTGCCCGGATGCCCTCCCCAGGCTGTTCCTGCCAGGCTGATTGAGTTCCCAGCCGTGCCACAGGGCCTGCAGGTGCCTGGCAGCTCCTCCTGCTGCTTTCCAAGGGTTTGTGGCAGCTCCACCTTTGATCCTGGAGTTCATGTTGGTGGCTCTGCTGCTCCAGCTGTTCCTGGCTCGCCTCGTGCCCCTGCTGTTTTGTATTCCAGCAAAATTCTGGGCCTGGACTGGAACGTTGACACTGGAGTTGGCAGGTTTAGAAGCCTGATTAGCTTTCTCTGCCTGTTTCTTGAAGGGTTTTTTCCCTTTATGACCACCAGGTTCTCAAGGTCTGTTGGAAGTCAGCAGATGTTTGCTGGAATGGGCTCCAGCTCCTGCCTGTGCTCCCATTATCCAGCATTTCCTTCGGAGTGAGTGCAGTCATGGAGGAGACTCTCCCCCTCATCCCACTGGATGGTGTCATTTTAATAACAAATAATCCTTTTCAGGCTTATTTTGGGCTCTAATCCCATCCTCCAAGATGTTTGCAGCTCCTTCCACACTGAACCAGCCCGTTTAATGAGCGTCTCCACGGGGCAGCAGGCAGGTCCCTAATGAAAAATGGAATAACCTTGGACAGATGTGCTTTGGAAAAGCCTCCTTGGGGCCTTTCCTCCTGACATCGAGTCACTCACAGCTCCTCTGAAAACCCCGAAGTTTTCAGCAACTTTTGTGCTCATGCTGGGTGAAATTCTCCCCAAATGTTTTCCACATCTGTAGATTTCCATGCTTGACTCTGCTGCAAGATGGCCCAAACCCCTTCTAAAATTGGTGTACAAGGTCTCATCTGCTGGCACTGCTCACCCTGCTGCCTGCAACAGCTGTGATAATCAGGAAAAATGAGATTCAAAGCCTTCAAGATGGAAAAAGTCCATAGTTGACTCTTTTTTTTTTTTTTTTGGAGCAGCATCTGCATCAGACTGTTAGAAAAACGAGTCTAACTTGGAAAGGAGAATTCCTACAAAATACCTCATTTTATTTGACCGAGAAATCCCAGGAGACCTCTCCTAAGAAGCCTTCAAATATCAGCGCTGGGCATTTAGTGGTTACACATCCTCTCAGCTCTGCCACTAAAGTAATTTTCTTTTCTCCAGATTTCATCTTAATGGTGGTTTATAGCATATGTTCACCGTGTTATTCATTAGCTCAGGGTAAATAAACCTAAAAATGAGGCGAAAACCTACAATAAATATGAACAGCAAAAGAGTGGCTCAAGAAAAATTCGAGGAGAAGTGAAGCAGGGGGATTTTTTTCCCTACTTTGGCTATTAGTGTGTTGTTTGGAAATCACTCAGCCATCCCTGTTTACTTTTCCTGACAGGAATTATGTGATTACAGCACATTAGGATCCCAATTTCTGGCAGAAAGGCTGGCTGGAGGACACTTAGGTGAGGATTAGGAGGGGAAACTGGCTGGATTTTGAAAGCTGGGATGATGGGTGAGCAGGGGGGGCCTCAGGGGTGCCCACAATAATGATGGAAAACCTCTCAAATTTCCACCTGAACTGAGGGGTTGGGGAGGTGCTGCTGAGGAGTTCCTGGTCAAATGGAGTGCTTGGAGCAGATCAGGCCATGGTGCTGTCCAGCCAAGCCCTGGGAAGCTCCAGAAGGAATTCCCACTGCTCCTCTGAGGAGTCAGAACCTCCTGGGGTCCAGCCCGTGCCTGCAGTGCTGCTCTGACCCCCTGGGAGGGTCTCCATGGTCTGTTTGGCCTCCAGGAAGGTGAAGGACACAGTTAGGTCACCTGAGCCCACTGGTGGCCACACTGACCTGTGTCCCCTGGCCTTTCCCGACGGAAATGAAAGGATATGGAAAAGAAAAATGTTTGGACTCTGTGGATCAGAATCCACAGACCCCGAGCACCTTGGTGGCCTCTGTTGTCTCATCCCTGCTTTTCCCACGTCACCCTTGAACTCAGAGGCCCAAAATTGGTGGTGCTCAAATTGTGACACCTCCCCAGCACTGGGAGTGGGAATTCCTTGCACTCTCCTGGCCCTGCTCCCCCCGTGCAGGGTGAGGTTTCAATTATTCAGGATGAGGGTGCTGGGGGCTGGTTCCCAGCCTGGAATGGTGCCAGGAGCTTCTTGTGGAGCTGCTGTTGGCCCCATCCTCAGGTTCTCCAGGTCTCTGGGGAGTGGAGCTCCCCTGTTTGCTGTGTCCATCACCCTCTAATTCCATAATGCCCCAAAGCTGCTGAGGGGATGGGGACTATCCCCATCCGTGTTTCCCCAGCACAGGATGGAGTTTGAATTAGCCAGGATGACTTTGTGCTGGTTTTCCTCACCAGCCTGTCATTCCCAGCCTGGAATGAAGCCAGGCATGAGGACAACCCACAGTTTTGGTGGAATTCCTGTTGCCCCCATCCTCAGGCTCCCCCAGGCCCCTCAGGAGCAGAGCTGTGTCCGTCACCCTCTAATCCCAGGGTGTCCCCAAAGCTCCAGAGGGGATGGGGACCCCCTGCAGTCTCCTGGCCATGTTCCCCCCATGCAGGATAAGGTTTGAATTATTTAGGCTGAGGGTGCTGGGGTTGGTTTGTCAGCCTGGAATGGTGCCAGGCATGAGGACAGTCCCTGCTTCTCACTGAACTCTGTGGAATTGCTGCTGGCCCCACCCTCAGGCTCCCCCAGGAGTGGAGCTGTGTCCATCAGCCTCTAATCCCGTGGTGTCCCCAGAGCTGCTGAGGGGATGGGGACCGTCCCCAGCCATGTTTTCCCCAGTGCAGGGTGGAGTTTGGATTATCAGGATGATTTTGTGCTGGTTTTCATCCCTCATTCCCAGCCTGGGATGAGGAATATCCACAGCCCCTGGTGAATTCCGTGGAGCTCCTGTTGGTCCCATCCTCAGGCTCCCCCAGGCCCCTCAGGAGTGGAGCTGTGTCCATCACCCCCCCTAACCCCGTGGTGCCCCCAGGGCTGCTGAGGGTGGCTCTGTCTGCTCCTGATGAAGATATTGACCCGCACAGCCCCACTATTGACCCCCGAGGCTCTGCTGATTCCTGGCTGCCAAGCAGAGGTGGAGCCGTCGATCCCTGGCCCATTTTCCAGCCCTCTGACAGCGCTTTCATCCAGCCTGAACTTCCCCAGCTCCCAGATGAGAATGCTGAGGGAGATGATGTCCAAATCCTGATCAGCCTGTGCTGGAGGAAGTGTGGGGTTGTTAAATGCAAGCCAGCCCTGCCCCACCAGCCCAGGATGGAGAGACTGCAGTGGCTGCAGGGCCATGCTGGCTGCAGGGCACCAACACGGCATTCACTGCTGCTGACAGCTCCTGAGGAATTGCACAGGACTCCACACCAGCCCCAGGCTCCCTCCTGCCTGCAGCCTGTGGGGCAGGGATGGACAGGCAGCAGCAGCAGCAGCAGCCTCTGTTCTGCTGTGTAATCACCCCAAAGTTTGTGCTGACAGCGCTGGCTTCTCAGGCCCACAGAAAAGCAATTAAAAACGGTGTTTAAAATCATTACAGGAGTCAAGCCTTGCACCTAAAGCTGCTGCGAGGCCCTGTGAGTGAGCAAAGCACTGGGGAGAGGAGGAATTCAGCTGGGAGCGTGAGGCCTTTCGGTGCTTATCCACTTGTTTGTGATTTGCAAGCTCCCATCCATTATGGATGTGGTGGCCTCCTCTTCAGATGGACTCGTGCTGCCAGATGTATTATTAAGACTTATGGTGATAAACAAAGAAGAAAACATTTAATTGACCCCAAATGACTGTTGCTGTTGGTGTCAAACGGATGAGAGCAGAGCTGGTCAAGTCGAATCACAAATCTGCAGCTGCTCCAGGCGTTTTCCTAAAGACCTGAGACAGCTGCGCAGTGCAATTTCTCTCACTAATGATTCCTAAATTAAGAAATTAACCCCCTTCCACCAGCATTTGGATGGTGCTGGAGTGGGAGACAGGAACAAAAATTGGAGCGGAGTGCGTGGCAATAGCAGCCGTGGACACTGCCAAAAATACTCCTCATTTCTGAGCCCCAGTGCCTGCAGAAATGAAACCACTGCACTGCCAGCTGTGGCCCTGCAAGGGAGGGGACAGTCCCCAAAGGCTGGGGAGCCCTAGGGGGGTTGGTGGGGTAGGGCTGGACCTGCCCCAGTCCAGAACCCCCCAGCCCTGGGCTGATCCCACAGCAGGGCAGGGGGGATTCTGTCCCTGTGCTCAGGTGAGACCCCACCTGCAGAGCTNCAGCCTAAACTGTGATTCTACAGTTTTGAGATCAGCTCATGACACCCCTCAGTGTTTCTCCTGGGGCTGGTGAGGAGGTTTGGTGCTATTTCAGCTCAGCTGTGTGTTCCCAAGAACTCCAGAGGGATCCAGGCTGTTGAGGACCCTCATGCTGCATTTTCTCCATGTCCTGACTGTCCCAGGCTGCTCCAAATCATGGAACTGCTGGGAGGGAGCACCAAAGCTGCACCAGCAGCAGGGCTGGGATGAACTGCTGAGGGATGAAGGGCCCTGCAGGGATTCCCCTTCCATGAAAAATTCCTGCACTGGGAGGCGAGGCAGGAGCACAGGGAATTCTTTATCTCTCTCCTGAGTGAGTCCATTCCTGGGGGAGCTGAACTGAGCTTTTTGATCCCTGTGACTGCAGCAATTGCCACTGGTGGTGTCCCAGCGTCCTCGGGGGCTGGCACCACCTTTGATTTGGCTACCTCGGAATGTGACTCCAGATCAGCAGGGTCAGGATGTGGCAACATGACAGGAAACTTCCAGGCTCTTGGAGACTCAGGGAATGCTGCTGGGCTTGCATTGTGTCCTCAGAGTGCCCACAAAATGCTGCTTTTTGTACCATTTTCCTGCTCTTTCTGAAGGCATTTGGACATGGGGGATGCCTGGAGATATTTTTTTTAGCTCTCACTCAGTGTTCATCCCCTATCACCAAGAACTGTCTGGTGTGTTTATTTTTGGGTGTGTGATCTTCTAAGAGATTGCCTTTACCCCTCTGAAGGGAAAGTCATGGACTTTTTGAGAGTTCAGGCTCCTTTCTCCCATCCTCCCACCAGATCTTTGTTTCCATCATCTGCAAATTTGCATAATTCCTTTCCTTCATGCCTTTCCCAAGAATTCTCACTTATTTGCCAATTTTAACAGTTCTGTGGTGCTTTGAGAGATTTGGAAAGAGCAGAAGTTCCCTGAACACAAAACCTTTGATATTTCCAGCCATTTCCTCCTTTCTATTTAGGTCAACACCTGGCTGGGGTGGGAAGCTCAGGGCAGGGCGAGTTTCTTTCCTGGTCATCCCACTCAGCCCTTTGCATTCTCCTGGAGTCCAGCACATTCTCTGCTGTGTCAGATGTGCCCAAATGCCAAAATGTATTAATTACCTTCCAAAAAGCTTACACAGAGCTTTGATTTCCTCAGTGCACATAAATCTTGTTTGCTGTGAGTTCTGCTTTCCAGGTGCCTGGTGCTGAGATGAGGCTTTGGATATCTTTGGAGTCTTGGATCTCTCCTTCCCAGGAGTTGTGAGATTGAACTCGTGCACTGAGTAATGCTCCCAGAGGCACCTTCCTCTAATCCATATTGCACATGGAAATCCTTTGGAATGCAGGAGATGGTGGCAGTTTTACTCTTGGTTCCACAAGGAAGCTTTGGCTCATCTTTCCCTGCAAAAATTCCTCTGCTCCAGGGATGTGCCTGATGATGTGGTCAGGCTGATTCGTTCTCTGGAAGGGATAATTAAAGAGATTTAGATGGGATATTGGGAATTAGGAATTGTTCCCTGGGAGGGTGGGCAGGCCCTGGCACAGGGTGCCCAGAGCAGCTGTGGCTGCCCCTGGATCCCTGGCAGTGCCCAAGGCCAGGTTGGACAGGGCTTGGAGCAGCCTGGGATGGTGGGAGGTGTCCCTGCCATGGCAGGGGGTGGAATTAGATGATCTTTAAGGTCTTTTCCACCCCAACTCAG
>VXBC01007490.1:90384-102397 GCA_013399945.1 Ploceus nigricollis
GGATGATGGATGGATGATGGATGATGGATGGATGGATGGATGATGGATGGGTGGATGGATGGATGGATGGATGGATGGATGGATGATGGATGGATGGATGGATGGATGGATGATGGATGGATGATGGATGGATGGATGGATGGATGGATGATGGATGGAGGGATGGAGGGATGGAGGGAATTGCTGCAGAGTGCTGTGGCCGCAGGGATCAATAGCACCGTGTAAGGCCATTTATATCCCTCCAAAGAGAGCATCCCGCCCGGAATTAGTTCCATTAAAATGTCTGTCGCTGAGTATTAATTGGGATATTAATGTGTCACTGCAATGGACTTTATGGGCGCCATAAATCCCAGGATTAATCAGGAGCATTCCTGGGCCTGGCTGTGGCTGCTCTGCTGGCTCAGGGCTGTCCTGGAGGGTGGCACGAGGCACCTGCTGCCGGTGTCCCTTGTGCCCCATCCCTGCCAAACCCAGCCTGTGGTGTCCTGATGGGAGCAGAGGAACAGCCGAGCCCAGGAGGGCTGGAAGGGCAGAGTTCATCCCATGCTCACTGGGATGGGGAAGGAGAGCTCGGGGTAAGGATCCAGGGCGGCTTTGGAGGGGAAGAGGGTGCACAGGGGATCGGGAGGGGCTTTGGGGTTTCGCCATGGGACAGTGCTGGCACTGCAGGGGACACCAGGACAGTGGGACTGGGCACAGGACTGGTCCCCAGGCACCCTGAGCTGCTGGGCTGGGCCCTCCAGGGACAGCAGCTGCAGCTCAAGGTGCCACCAAGGCGCCACCCATGCACTGAAATGCAGACACAGCAGCACAGGGGCACTTCTGGAGCTCTCAGTGTTGGTTGGCTCTTGGTGTTCCTTTTCTCCCCCTTTCCTTCTGTGGCTGCTGCTGTCACATCAAGGAATTGTGGAATGGGTTGGGTTGGAAAAAACCATAAACTCATCCACTGCCACACCCTGCCATGGCAGGGACACCTTCCACCATCCCAGGCTGCTCCAGCCTGGGATCCAGGGGCAGCCACAGCTTCCCTGGGCACCCTGTGCCAGGGAGGAATTCTTTCCCAATATCCCATCTAAATCCACCCACTGTCAGCTTAAAGCCATTCCCTGTGTCCTGTCCCTCCATTCCTTGTCCCCAGTCCCTCTCCAGCTCTCCCGGAGCCCCTTTAGGCTCGAGCCCTTCTTTAAACAGACACATTCACCTTTCAGGTTGCCTCAGATTATTTTTCGTTCTTGTCATGAATAAGTCAAAACCAAAAAGGGATCTAAACTTCCCCTGGAATGTGAGCTCTGTGCTGCCCAAGGGGCTCCTGCCGGCACCGGCAGTCGGAGAGTGGAATCTCATCCCTGAGTCACCCTGCCCCTGGCTCTTCTGGGGTGGCCACAGAAGGGAAGCAATCCTGGTTTTCCATGCAATATTTAAGTGGATCTAAGTTACAGCTGGCATCCATCCACTGCAAACAAACAGCCGTGCAGGAGCTGAGCTGTCAGTGAGAGCCGATGAAATTCCTCTGAAAATGGGGGAGAAAAACGTGGCTTTCAACGTGGAATTAATCACTGAAACATTCTCCCTTTGCTTTAAAGAGTCTCCAAGGGCAAATCTTAGACCTTCCAGCCCCTTTGCTCAGAGTCACCATGGACAGGGACACATTGAAAGGGTAATTATTGAGTTGGTGATGCTGGATTTTGAATATTTGTTGTTTTTTTGGAGAGGCAAAGGAAGAGAGAGCAAATAGACAAGAAGGAAGAAAAGGGCAGGGAAAAAAAGGTAAAAATATCATTTGCCGTCGACTTTGGCTTAGTTGCTGAAAAATGTCAAGGCTCCAACCTGCTCCTGTTTGAGATTTGAAGGGAAAGCTTTGGCACAGGGCTGGCAGCAGCGAGTTTACCACGGGCTCCGTGCCAGACACTTTTTGAGATGAGATGACAGGAGCAAGAGCAGGAGATGATGTGGGAGGAAGAGGTGCACACCACCAGGGGCTGGCAGAGGGGCCAGCTGGGCCACTTGGGGCTCTTTGTCACCCCAGTAATGCAGGGGTGACACCCTCGACCCAGACTGTTCCCTCTCAGAATTCCCAGCTCCTGATCCATGTCTGCTTGGAGAACTCCTCCTCCTTTCCCTTCAGTGACTCACCCAGAGTGGAGCAGAAAAAAGCACTTTATTCCTCAACATTGTTATTTTGGGTCTGGGGAAAACAGATTGTTCACGAGGCAACAAGAGAACAACTTGCCAGACACATGGAGAGGTCACGACGGCCCTGATTCATCTCCCAATCCTGGCAGGAATCTCGAGCCATTTTGGATATCTTTATCCTGGCAGTGACTCACATCAACTGCTCCCGAGCACCTTTCCAGAGCCTCCTCGCTCCCCCGGGGCTGGGAATTGTTTGCTCGAGGAGAGGAGAGCGCCAAGCTCTTTGCCTCACCTGAAACAAGAGAATTCCGACAAATCTGTGTTTATTACCTGAGCTTGGAGTGCAGAATGGGAACAGGCTCTTCCCTGGAGCTCCGTGATGGATCTCCCGTTTGTGTGTGAGTGACGCTCTTCAGCTTCCCCTGCTGGAGCAGGAGCTTCTCCAGGAGGATCCTCCAGGGGCACACCTGGGATGAGAGCCTGGCAGAGCAGCAGAGCTCCTTCCATGCAGGGGGGAGGATGTCGGGAGAAATCAGGGGAGCTGCTCCGGGAGCCTGAGGGATCCTGAGGCTGGATAAAGTGAGAGGGGCTGGGGCGAGTTTGGGAACTCTGGGTTCAGTGGGAGTGGGTGGAGAGCAGGGATGGGGTGAGGGGGGCCCTGGTGTTGTGTAGGTCCTTGGAGAGGGGGAGGAAAGGCCACTCGTCCCCTTCCCCATGCCACGTGGTGCCTGGAGCAGTGGAGGAACAGGGAATAGCCCAGACACCGCCAGGCTGGTTGGCATCACCAGCATGTCCCAGCCAAACCCAAACCATCCTCTGAAGATGGAGATGAGGTTCAAGGAGTTTTTCTCCTGAGTGCAGGAGCAGGAGGGCTCCTTCCATCATCCACCTGAGGATGCAGGATGTGTCCATGCATTGATCCAAGCAGGAAAACCACAGATATGCAGCTGCACCCGCTCTATTTACAGTATTTTACTGGGCTGTTTTTATTTTTTATTGCACTATAAACCAGGAATAAGTGATCAGAAACAGAGGAATTCAGTTCTCATCTGCCACAGCCAAGACAGAGAGAGAAGCTAAGCCATAAATCGCGGAGTCCATAAAAAATTCCAGCGCGTTCAGGGAAGTGCTGCGGAGCAGACTCCAGGTAATGAGGAAGCTGAGCACAATTACAGAGGAAAAAAAACTTATCTTGAAAATCCTGGGATAGTCTCAGCTGGGGAACGCTGCTGATGTGCAGTTTAGGTGCCTGGATGGAAAAATATCCACGTTACGTGAGGGAAGTGGGAACACTGTTGATTTTGGCAACAAATCCCAGGCAGGGCAGGTTTGGGAGAAGGAGCACCAAGGTTTTCCTTCCCCTCCTCTCCGAGGTCACCTCGTCCTGCCCAATTTATGGGACACACTCCATCCCAATCCCAGCTGGATGACAACTCCCTCTTTCCCCTGCCTCCTGGGATACACCAGTTCCCAAATTCTGACTGCAAAACTCCACAGGATGCAGATTTGGTGAGGAAACCTCCCTCAGATCGTCCCTCCCTGGGATGCAGAGCCTGACATGGAAACAGGAGTGAGCTGGAGGGGTGCAAGTGCATTGTCCAGGTAATTTTGGTTAATCAAATTCCCATTCCATGTCCTAATGGCTCTTGGATCTCATTTCCCTTAGCACAACTGCAAATTCAAGTGCTCAACGACGCAATTTATTAAGGAAAACTCACTTTATGGTAATTTTAAAAATTAGGGAATTGAAAATAAAGGTGATTAACAGAGCCTGCAAAGATCCAACACTTGTAGGGAATTTTTAGGACTTCATTGGGAATCAGTAAATCTCATCGATGAATAAATGTTGGATCAGAATTAATATTAGCAGAGTGGCAACTTATCCTAATGATTGCATAACCTATTTTGGAGGGGTAATTTTTATATCAGCGTGAGCTGCTGGTCTTTAATCTTTCATTAATTTCATTCATAGCCTTCTCTTAATTTGCCAATCAAGCTTTATATTTGAATTAAAAGCTCGGGGACTTGGACGTGTCAAGTCAACCAAACGATTTCAAAATTGGGATTTAGGAATTTCGACAGTTCCTTAATTACTGCAAACATGAAGCGCATTCACGGCTGCCTTTCCCTCTCCATGATCCTCCTGATCATTCCCTTCTACCCACCACTTCAGCTCCTCCGTTTCCTCCAGGAACAGGGGTGGCAGAAATGGTTTTATGGAAGGGAGAGCAGAGGAATGGGGCTGGGAAATGAAGGCCTGGTTTGCACCACGTGTTCCGCAGGTCCCGTCTCATTAAGGCAGCTCTAATTGGTGGAATCAATTACCAGGTGGTGGAATTATTCATTATCAAGGCTTGTCCTTGCCACTTTGACTTTCAGATCCAGGACCAGTCCCTTCTGCCACTCCTGCAGTGGGAGGACAAGAGGAAATGGCCTCAGAAGGGGAGATTGGAGCAGATTAGGAAAAAAGTTCATTTTTAGGGTGGCCAGGCACTGGAATAGGGTGCCCAAGGAGTGGGGAATCCCCACCCCTGGAGGGGCTCAGGACGTGTCTGGATGTGGTGCTGGGTGATGGGTCTGGGGTTTAGGGGTTCTGTGGCAGTGCTGGGTGCTGGTTTTGGGGTTCTAGGACAGTGTAGGGTGGGTGGTTGGACTGGATGGCCTTGAAGGTCTCTTCCAGCCTTGGTGGTTCTGTGAACCCCTCACGATGTGGCTGCTGAACTGACTCCTGTTTTTTTTTCCCTGCCATTTTCCATCAGCAGATGGGATTTTGGGAGGGAATTCNGCTCAGGACGTGTCTGGATGTGGTGCTGGGTGATGGTTCTGGGGTTTAGGGGTTCTGTGGCAGTGCTGGGTGCTGGTTTTGGGGTTCTAGGACAGTGTAGGGTGGGTGGTTGGACTGGGTGGCCTTGAAGGTCTCTTCCAGCCTTGGTGGTTCTGTGAACCCCTCACGATGTGGCTGCTGAACTGACTCCTGTTTTTTTTTTCCCTGCCATTTTCCATCAGCAGATGGGATTTTGGGAGGGAATTCCTCCCTGGGAGGGTGGGCAGGCCCTGGCACAGGGTGCCCAGAGCAGCTGTGGGTGCCCTTGGATCCCTCAAGTGTCCCAGGCCAGGTTGGACAGGATTTGGAGCAGCCTGGGACAGTGGGAGGTGTCCCTGCCATGGCAGGGGTGGCACTGGAGGGGCTCTGAGGTCCCTCCCAGCCCACTCTGGGATTCTCTGCACACCAGCCCAGCCAGGGCCATATTTGCCAGATTTCCAACCCAAGGCAGGGCCAGGGCAGGGTGTGGGATCAGGAGGAGGGAGATCCCATTATCACCCAGGCAGGAGCCCCCTGGGCACAGCCAGGTCACTCCTGCCAGCCCTCAGGGCTTCCAGCCGTGCACCTTCCTCCTGTGCTGCTCCTGATGCCACTGTCAGGTGACCTCCGTGCCCAGCTGCTGCTCCTGGACAGGAAAATCAGCAATACCAACATTCCTGCCATGTTTGCAGAGCTGGACACTCCGTCCTGTCCCACCCACAGGCACTGCCTGGTTCTCCAAGGAATATATCCCTCAGGTTTGTGATTTATGGACATTTGTGGACATTATGTAATTTATGGACAATTATTTGTAATTTATTCCAGAGGGTAGGGCAGGGACTAGGGGCAGGAATGCTGCCTCACCCGGAGCTGGGGGGCCTTGGAATGCTGCTAAATCCCATGGGGCCAAAAGGATCCTCTCCCTCTCCTGCTCAGCCTTTTCTTTCTCACACTGGCCACAACAACTGGAGAGCCCAAGACCCTGCAGCTCCAGCTGTGAATTAATCTCACCAAAAAAGCATTTCATTTCCTGCTGGAGGAGAACTGGGACCCTGAAAATCCAGGAACCTGCGGCCTCAGATGCCTTTGCTCCTCCCAGGCTGCCCCGAGGCAGGAGGCACCTCAGGCAGGACTGAGGGACAGGGGCACGGCAGAGCTGGGGGCTCAGCAGCCCAACTTTGCCCATCCTGCCAGGGTTGCCAGTCCTGGGAGCCCCAGGTACAACCCATTGAACCCCGTGGCATCAATCCCAAATCCCAGTGCTGCAGTGAGTCCCAGAGAGAGCCCAGGAGAGGGGCAGGGATTGAGGGTGGAGCAGGCACTCAGCTGGGCATGGAATTTCGCTCTGGAAATGATGAAATCAACACTGGACCTTGAGAAATCCAAACACTTTCCCTGCCCAGGGTGTGCTGAGCACCAGCTGGGACCCCAATCCAGCTGGGCTCTGTCTCCATCTCCTTATCCCAAAACCTGGGAGCTTCCAGAAGCAGCAGCACCAGCCACTGCTCTGGAATCACATCTTAGCATCCCTGAGAGGAGCTCCCGACCTGAGCCGAGGCAGAGGGAGGCTCCCAAATCCCCGGCTCTGTGCAGAAGGGCTGGGAAGGCAGACAGGAGCACTCTGCAGGTGCCTCTGCTCTGCACACACGGAGCCACAGCCGTGGCACTCCCCTCCTTTCATCTTCGGGGTGTAAATGTTGCAGTTCTGGCAGCAGCCTGAGGGCAAATTGTTTGGGAAAGTTTGAGCAAAGCAGGTTCAGCTGCTTCAAAGTAGGAAGTGGCTGACAAAAATACATAATTGCCTTCTTAAGAAAATAAAAAGCAACTTTTTTTGGCAGATTGGCAAGTACACACTTCCTACGCGCTCTCCCTTCTACCCAAAACATGATTCCAGCCTTATTTTTATTTCAGGAACGATGAATTATGAAAGGGCTCTCCCTCCCTCTTCCTCTGCCTTTTTCTCTCTGCCTCTGACTCCTTCTCTCCCTCCCCTCTCCTAGCCCGGGCTGTGTTTGTTTATAACCTCCACACGCAGACCTGGCTCTAATTTGCTTTATCCACACGTTGCAGGGCCCCCAGGACAAGGATTGCTTTCCTGCTGCCGTGGCTTTATGAATAAATCCTTCCCCAAAGGCCAATTCCCCTGCAGAGCCACGGCTGAGGGACGTGTTGGGTAAATCCCAGTGCCCCTGGCCCGGGAGAGAGGTGGCTCTGCGTGCCCAGAGCCACATGGGAGCTGCCACAGCCCCTCCATCCCAGGGATGGCTCACCTGGAATTCTGGCTGATTCCTGGCTGCTGGAATATTGGGAACTTCCAGGGCTGCTCCATCCTCAGTCCTCAGGGGCTGAGCACTGCAAAGGGCAGCCTAAAGCCATGTGGAGAATCCCCCTCGTGCCAGGGGCAGGGGAGGAGGTGGGAAGGGTTTGTGGGGCTTTGCAGAGGCTCCGGCACCAGGAAAGAGCTGTGGGTGGGAGAGGCAATGGCCAGGAAAAGGCTGGTCCTGGCTTCACTCCTTGGGGGAATTTGTTTCAGTTCCTTGGAACTGGCAGGGCTGAGCCAGCAGAAGGGACCTGGATGTGGAGAAAAGTGTCCCTTGGGGCTTCTGGAATCAGGGAGTGAGGAGAAAAGGGTGAGAAAGTCTCCAGATGCACAGGGATCCCCCAACCCTCCTCCCACTGAGTGTCCCACACGGGGCTGTGACCCTGCAAAGCTCCAGAGTGGCTTGAGAGACACAGGCAGAGTGTGGGGAGTGCTGAGAGATCCCCACTGGGATCCTGGGGGCCTGAACACCCTGCTGGGGACTGGCAGAGCACCTGGGCATGGAGCTGGGAGTGCCATGGGAACAACCCCATCCCAGACATCCCGAGCAGTTCTTGTGTCCTGCACATCCCTGCAGCCTTTTGTGATGGGAAAACTCTTAAACTCTTGTGGTTTTCCTGCTAGGAGCAAGAAAAGAGCAAAGAACTGCCCCAAACCTCATCCTCCCAGGAAAAACTGTCCCTAGCACTCTTCATTTCAGGAGAGAGGCAGGAAACATCAGATTTCCACCCCCTCCCTTCCCTCTGTCCCATCACTGATGTGCAGCAGCTGTTCCCTCCCTTGCTTTGTCCCCTCTGGTCACCCTCAGGCACCTGGTGCTGCTGAGATCCAGGATTCTGCTCCAAAACCATCCCACGGCATCTGCTGAGCACCTCAGCCCCGCTGGGCACGGCGCTGGCTCCTGCCCTGCCCCCCCAGCCAGCCCGGGCACTGGTGGCTGTGCCAGGGCCACCACAGGCCACTGTCCTGGGCTGCAGGGGCCCAGCTGTGCCCGTGCTCTGCCAGCTGCTGCTGGCCCTGATGCCTCAGGTTTGGCTTTTCTATTTTTCAGATTCTGTGCTGCTTTAGTGTGTGGGTCTGAGCTTCATATTATGGGATGGTGAGCTCTGTGCACAGAGCAGGGAGACAAAACAATTCCTTCTCCAGCTGGGCACCAAGGACAAATGATCCAAATCTCAGGCCCAGGAGCACAAACAACGTGGGCTGGAGAGAGAAAAACAAGCAGGATGGGACTGCATGGGCTGGAGCTGGAACTGGACAATGAACTCCAAGATGCAAATGGAGCAGAACTGATCACAGTGAGAGCCCCCGTGAGCGGCCGTGCATTTTGGGACCATTTTGGTTCATCTTGGGTGCAGCCCTGGCTGGGCTCTGGTGCTGCCATGTGACAGGAGCGGTGGCACTGCCAGGGGTGACCTGCCCAAAGCCAGAGGTGGGGCAGCTCCCAGGGATCCCATGGAGAAGCAGCAGGAGCAGGACCAGCCCTGGCACCCCCAGGGCTTCTCCTGCTGCCTGGTGGGCGCCGGTTCCCAGCACACACCTCCCTCCCCGGGGGCTGCTGCCACCTCTGCCACCACCAGCGTGGTGCCAGGCTGGCACAGCCACTGTCCCTGCAGCTTCCTGTCCATGGCTGTGTCCCCTCAGGACAGCTGGGACCTGGCACAGGCAGAAGTCACCAGTGCTGTAGGTCCCTGTGACTCCTGGGCAATGACAGACCCCCAGTCCTGACAGAGGAAATGGTGGCATCCAACACAGAGCACTGTGGGATCCCTTCCCAGGGGAGGTTCCTGCTGTGCTCAGGATCTTCCTACATTTCCTGTTCCTGCACCGTGTGCTGATTAACATGGACAGGGAGCCAGGGAGCAGGGATAGGATTGTGGCAGCTGCATTCCCGACTTACTCCCTCCAAAACCAGGTTCCTGGCTGTTTTGTCTCTCTCCAGTGGGATGAGTGTCTTAGGTTGAAAGATGGAGGTGTGGTTCCTATTTGCCATCTGTCAGAGGTGGGGCAGTTCTCTGCTGTTCATGGGGCAGTTTTTTCTTCATCTCTCCCACAGCCAATCCTCCCTCCAGGAGATCTCTGCTGTCCATGGCCACTGAGTGTCCCTGCATGGCTCAGAAAATTCCAGCATCCCATGGGAGATGCTCTGCCCAGGGGAGGAGCCAAGCATTCCTACCTGGATCCAATCTGCCCTTGGCAACACCACAGCAGCCTTTTCCCCCTGCATTCCCAGAGGAGCAGCTTTCTTCTCCTCTGCATTCCCAGAGGGAGCCCAGGCCCATCTCCAGCAGCCCTGGAGCTTCAGAGGAAAACTCCCCCCTTGTCCAGGATCCCTGCTCCAGCAGAGCCACAGCTGGCACTGCAGGAGGGCTGCAGCCACCCCTGAATGGCACTGCTGCCACCACCCTGACCCACAGGGGCCAGGGCCTGCTCTGACTCTGGCACTGGTTTGGGTTTTGTTTGTTTATTGCATTTGTATTTTTAATTTTCCCAGTAAAGAACTGTTATTCCTGCTCCCATATCTTTGCCTGAGAGCCCCTTAATTTCAAATTTATAACAACTCAGAGGGAGGGGGTTTGCATTTTCCATTTCAGGGGAGGCTCCTGCCTTCCTTAGCAGACACCTGGCTGTTCAAACCTAGACAGTGAGGTATGAAATTCCTCCCCCTGGGGGACCGGGAGAACAAATCCCCTGCCCCAAGCTGAGCCCAGCCACATTTGCCCGTCCCAGCCCTGCAAGCTCCAGGTGCAGATGGAGCTTCCCAGCTTTGCACCATCCATCCCTGCAGTGCCTCTGGCAGGGCAGGCAGCTCCTGAATATTTGATTTGGTTATTAGCCCACGACATCGTCCATCTGAGGGAGGCAGGAGTGCTGATCCAGGCAGGGAATGCTGATTCCTGACCTGGCTGCTCCCCGTGCTGCGGGATTGTGGCTTCCCTTGGCACACTCTGCACTGCTGCACTCCCAGATTCCCTGTTTTCCTCATGTGTACATCCCATAATTTGTCCCATATGGCCAGGCATGGTGTGTCCATGTGTCGTGCAGCAGGACATCTGCTCTGAGCGTGGCAGGGCCAGGAGCA
The DNA here is from genome assembly GCA_013399945.1 of Ploceus nigricollis. Lineage (NCBI taxonomy): Eukaryota > Metazoa > Chordata > Aves > Passeriformes > Ploceidae > Ploceus > Ploceus nigricollis. The sequence continues at coordinate 100,723 of VXBC01007490.1, forward strand.
ACAACCTGAGCACCACAAACCTGCTGTGGGGACAGACACCAACGGGAATGTGCAGGAACCATCCCAGAACCTCCACCCAAACCTCTCCTGGCCAAATTCTGGGAGACTGGAGCCATCTGCACCCTGGCTGTGAGCAAACACTCCCAGTGGTGGAGGATCCCAGCCAGCCTTTTCCAGGCTGTAAAATCCCATCCCCTGGGCACTGCCAGGGATCCAGGGGCAGCCCCAGCTGCTCTGGGCACCTGTGCCAGGGCCTGCCCACCCTCCCAGGGAACAATTCCTAATTCCCAATATCCCATCCCTGCCCTCTGGCAGTGGAAGCCATTCCCTGTGTCCTGTCCCTCCATCCCCTGTCAATTCTCTCTCTCCAGGTTTCCTGTGGCTCCTTCAGGCCCTGCCAGGCCACACTGAGCTCACCCCACAGCTTCTCCTGTCCAGGTGAACATTCCCAGCTGTGCCAGCCTTTCCTCCCAGCAGAGCTGCTCCATCCCTCTGCTCATCCTGGAGCCTCCTCTGGCCTGGCTCCAGCAGCTCCAGCTCCTCCCTGTGCTGGGCCCAGGGCTGGGGCAGCTCTGCAGGTGGGCTCTCACCTGAGCACAGGGCACAGGGACAGAATCAGCCCTGGCTTCAGGAGGTTTCTTGCTTTTATTCCCAGCTGGATCTTTCCACCTTGGTTTTTCCCCTAGGCACAGATTTGCCTGCTGTAGTCAGAATTCCAGAATGGGATGGCAGAGAAGTGGCAGCAGCATCCAGCTCATCACAGCTGGGAACTGGGCTGAGGGGGGAGAGGTGGGATGGGAAGCCAGGCTGAGGTGGGATGGGGAGCCAGGCTGAGGTGGAAGAGGCAGGATGGGCTGGATGCAGTCTCAGGGGTACAATGACCCCTCCCAGCCAGCTCCAAGCACTTCCAGAGGCAGGCAGAGCCCCTGGATGGGGCACAGCTGTTGGGAAGCAGAGGTATCTCCGTGCTGCCAAGGCCAGGATGCTCCAGAACATCCCAACATCCCAGCTGAGCCCAGCCCCTGCTGCTGCTGCCGAGCGAGGCTGTGCCCGGGGTTCATCACTATGGAAATCACATTCCCTTTAGCTGCCTTCCAGGATAATCAGTATTAAAGGGAAACTATTTTCTAGTTCATTAGAGGAAAGCTGCGTCCCCGTGGCTGCTGCTGTTGGCACCTCCTTCCCCTCCAGGAGAAACGAGCTCCCAACACGGACACACCCTCACTCCAAATGGCACCGGGGCACAGGGCCCTGTCCCTGGGGCTGCCCTTCCTCCTGCTCCTCTGCCATCCTCCAGGAGGGTTTGGGGAACCCCTTCCCTTGGATCATCCCCACCAGCCCTCACCCCACAGGCTCTGGACTCCTTCCTCCCTTTCCTCGCTGGTGCCCCCAGCTCTGAGCCCTGGCTCTGGTGTTATCCATGGATCCTCTGCTGTGTGGGAGCATCCCTGGGAGCTGGGGTCTCCTCAAGCCAATGGCTCTGCCAGAGCCTTTTCCTCTCAGCAGGATGCTCTGAGGCTCCCTCGGGGCTGGGACTGTGCTCCCCATCGCCCAGACAAAAAGCAGAACGTGCATTAGGCCTGATTCCCTTCCAGGGACATCTCCAGGGACTTCCCACCCCATTTTCCCTTGGCTTTTCCTTGGCCACAACATCCCTGAGTTCATCCCATCAATT
>VXBC01007490.1:103630-118163 GCA_013399945.1 Ploceus nigricollis
TGGGAAGGAAGGAAGGAAGGAAGGAAGGAAGGAAGGAAGGAAGGAAGGAAGGATGGAAGGAAGGAAGGAAGGAAGGAATTTGGTGTCCTGGTGGAATCTCAGCGGGAAGAAGGGCAAGGAAAAAGAAGGATGTGTGTGGTGTGACAACCTCGGCATGCACCAGGAATGGCTTCAGAGCAAGGAGGGGATCGTGGAGGTGCTGTCCACAGGAAGGTGGAGCTCTGTCAGGATAGAAGGAGATTGGAGAGAGCTGAAATGAACATCCTAGCAAAAAACCCACAATTCTGTGGGAAGAAGCAGAAAATCCCCACCCTGGCAGCTCCTTCCCAGCAGTTCCAAGCAGGGAAAGGCTCCAGGCAGAGCCAGGATGAACTCCAGTCCTGCAGGGCTGCCAAGGCTTGGCCTTTCTGAGCTTTCTCCTCTCTGGCTCGTGGCTGTGGCCAGGGGATTGCTTGGCAAAGAGGCCAGGCCTGGCAGATGATCCCATAATCAGCGGGATGAGCCGAGCCCAAAGCCCTGCTCCCACCTCGCCTGATAATTGCTTTTGTTCCTGGCCCAGCAGGGCAGGCCCGGCTTGGTGCTGTGGTGCCCTTTTCCAGGATTCAGCCTGGACTTGCAGGCAGGCTGTGCAGCTGTGGCTGGGCTCGGGTGAAGGGTTTATCCACCCTCCCCGGGTGGATCTACCGGGATCAGGCACCGGGAGAAGCCTGGAGTACATCCTGGTGAACAGCAGCCTCTGCTCCCAGGGACACAAACCCTGCTGCCATCCAAAGGGAAGCTTTTCCAGCTGGTTCCACATTTTTGCCAGCCCAGAGGTGTTTTGGGATGTGTGATCTCGGGAAGGGGTGGAGGTGAGGGAAGATGGGACGAAGCTGCTGCAGTCTGAGCTCAGGGATGGAGCTGGAGTGACACTGCTGGTGGCAGTGGGGCTGTCACTGCACAGACAAAGCCACCTCTGACCTGCCCTGAGCACTGCCACAAGGAGAGCAGGAATGCTCTGCTCCATGTGGGTGCTCAGCCATGCCCAGCTTGTGGGCCAGGCCTAAAGAATCCCAGGATCACCAAGGTTGGAAAAGCCCTCCAGGGTCATCGAGTCCCAGCTGTGCCTGAGCCCCTCCTTGTCCCCAGCCCAGAGCCCTGAGTGCCACCTCCAGCCCTTCCTTGGACACCTCCAGGGATGGGCACTCCAACCCTCCCTGGGCAGCTCCTCCCAATCCCTGACCCCCCTTTCCATGGGGAAATTCCTGCTGATGTCCACCCTGAGCCTCCTTTTCTCCAGGCTGAGCCCCTTTCCAGCTCCCTCAGCCTCTCCTGGGGCTCCAGCCCCTTCCCAGCTCCGTTCCCTGCCCTGGACACGCTCCAGCCCCTCCAGGGCTCTCTGGCCATGAGCACCAGAACAGGACACAGCCCTCGAGGTCCCCCAGCAGTGCCAGCACAGGGGACAGGCACCAAACAGGTCCAGAAGGAACTTGGAAGAGGAGAAGAAGGAGCGGCCTGAAGCCCTCTCAGCAGGCAGAGCTGAAATCTCCTGGGATTGGGGTAAAGAGCTGGAGAAGGTGGAAAACAGGGGCCAAAGGCAGCTCAGGAGCAGCTTCTGCACTGCCAGCAGCGGGGCTGGGAGCCCTTGAGGGCTGAAGAGGGGACTAATTTTGGAATTCCATTGAAGAAAAGTGAGGAGTGCTCCACTCGACATGAGAGGGAGCTGAGACGGAGCAGGTGGAACAAGGTGAATCCATCACGGAGTCTGCAGCTCATCAAGGGCTGAAGAGGCAATTTTGTAATTAGGGGTGAGAGCTGCGAACCTGATCGTGATGGGGAACAGAAGCTGGGGCTGGGTCTGCCAGGAGGCCCTGGGTGAGTCCTCTCCACTGCAATTATCCCCTGCTCACCCAAGGGAACCTCTCCAGCTGCCCCGAAGGGTACAGAGGACCTGCATGGCTTGGGCATGGAGGGCACGGCAGAGAATTCCAAGTGGCACAAAAGGGATGGGGAGACAGGAAAAACCCCAGGCAGTGATGGACAGGGCAGGAATGCAGAGAAGGGACAAACCCTCAGCATATCCCCTGGCTTTGCTTGTGCCTCCTGCAGAGGAGAGGGGACAGAAGGCCAGGAATTGTCAGGGATTGTCAGGAGAGAAGCAAAGGGCAGGGCTGCTGAGAGGGATGAGAACATCCAGGTGAAAGCACGGAGGGGAATAAATGGGTGTGTGCTGGATCTGATGTTTAAAAAGATGGTGCCAAGGTCAAGGTCACCTGTGAGCAACAGGAGCTCTGCAGCCCGGCCAGACCTTGCTCTGGGGGCACTGTCTCCCTCCAGGATTGTCCTCTGGATCCCAAAGCATTCCCTGCACCATGGGGGAGGCTGCAGCAAAGTTCTGTGCCCTTGAGTGACGGCTGCCCAGCCATCTCCAGCACAGCTTAATTTGATAAGAACCCTGAGCCACTTTAAACACTTCAATCATGGCACCTCTTAATCATCTCCTTGCCGAACAAAATAATCCCACTTTGCTTAATCTCTTCTCCTGTGGAAATCCTGTCACTCCTTTATTGTCTAAATGACTTTACAGGGCTCTGTCTCCAACACAAAAATATCTGACTTCCCAGGAAGCCACAAAAACAGGACATTGCTCCCCGTGGGGTCTGAGCAGCTCCCTGGGCACCTCAGGGGACACCTTGGGAAGGGACAACACCTTCAATAACACCTTCCCTGCACCCGTGGAGTCACCTGGATCCAGCGGGCTGCATGAGACCCTCAGTGCTGCCTGTGTGCCTCCTCAGTGTCCCTGGCATGTGGGATGGGCATGGTTGGAAATAACTGGGGAAGCTGATATGGATTTGGGTATGGTTTGGGGTTTTTGTGGTGCTGGGCCTGCAGACCAGAGGGACCAGCAGTGACAAGATGGGACATCCCTGCTGTACAGAGGGACAGGACTCCAGGGGTGCTGCAGACTCCAATAAAGCCACATTTCCATGGAGATCAGGGCCCAGCAAATGCAGTTTCTCCCCTGTCTGACTCAGGAAATGCCCTGCACAGCTGACACTGGCACTTGGATTCCTGCCCTCGGAGAAGCTGAGGCAGAAGATTCCAAATCAAGGATTGTCAGGATGTCCTGGCTGCGCTCCCAATTTTTCTCTGCAGCTGTGACAGACAACAATGGAATTATAAATTAAAACCCAATCAATATGAGATTTTTCCTCATCTGCTTTGTCGCCAGGATGCAGGATTGGAGGAAGAGCAGCAAATACCTCCCCAGGAATTCATGGGAGCTGCCACAGGTGTTGTTCCATCACAACCAGACAAGATTTTTGCCTGGAGAAGGGATAGAGGTGAATCCACCCGCAGGAAATCTGTAACTGTGAGCCTGTACTAACTCTGCAGAACTAAAACCTTTGTTTTTTAGGAATTTCAAAGGTGCTAGGAATGCTGCTGGCTGCTCCACTCCCACCTCAGCAACAAGCAGGGAAAGGCAGCTCCTGCTTGTTTGTTGGGTCCAGTCTCACAATTCTTTGTGCCAAAGCAAACAAAGCACGACGTGTCTGGATTTGGGGGAGCACTGAAGGAGGAGCAGCAGGAAGTGCTGGGTGGGAAGTGCTGTCTCCAGGCTGGGATGGAGCAGTTGCTGTCCCTCACCCCAAACCCCGCGGGGTGGACAATTCTCTGTCCCTGGTGTGGCGTTGTCACTGCCAGGTCTTTGTGCTGCCACTGAGGCCGAGCTGGAGCTCCAATGATGAACGGGTGCCTTTCAGTGGGGTTCAGTGATTTGGGAGAGATGGAATTGCACAGCCCTGATGGATGGCTGGGACAGCCACAGGCACTGCAGGCTGGCCAGGGAGGCTGTGATTCCATGTGGATTTATTTTCCTGACACTCCAGAGTCAGGAGTGGACTGTGTGGATTGTGTGCCCCAGCTCCTGGCCTCACACACCCCATTCCAGAGGCAGGAAGGGAAAAGCATCCATTTTCCATATCAGGTATGAGTGGATGCCCAGCTGGGTTCTTTGGGAGGGTGAGGGATGGATCTCCCTGTGTGCCACCACTGTGGGTGATGCATTCCCACCCCTCAGCCAAGGGGAATTCAATTAAAATATCACAAAAATTATGGCTTGATCCTGATGGTGATAGGGTTATCAGGCCACTGCTGGGGTGGCCAGACCATTGATGGTGATGTCAGGTGGGGTGGTCAGGCCATGGATGGGGTGGTCAGAGCACTGCTGGTGTCATCAGACGTCGGGAGAGCCCCAAGCAGAGTGTGGAGGACCAAGGGCTGAGCCAGGCCTGGGGCAGAGGGCTCCTGGCAGGTTCTCCAGGAGCTGGAGGAGGATCCTCCTCTCTCCAGAGGGCTGGTGGCTCCTGCCCAGTGTCCTGCTGGGCCACCAGCCCTGGTGGCCCCCGAGGGTCACCCTGAGCAGTGCCTGGTGCAGGGACTGAAGTGAGGACATGATGTCCTCCCTCTGTGTTCTCACTTATTTACTTTTCTGCTTGAAAATGAATATTTGATAACTTTGCTGGGACCAAGGCCTCTGTTTGGGGCCCTGCTGATTTATTTATCCACCCATTTATTCTGCTGCAGCGCTGCTGCAGGGGAGGGAGGTGTCCTGAGGGCTGAGACACCAGCACAGGCACAGATGTCCCATCTGGGGACTTCCAGGGCATCCCTGAGCTCCCTCTGCTCTCGGAGGGGGCAAGAAAAGCAGCTGCAAACAGCTGGGCAAGTGCTGCAGCAGATGCTCTTGCTGGAGCTCTGAATCTGCAATGAGGAGTGAAAGGGAACAGAGAGAGAGAAATTGTGGGAAAATCAGTGGGAAGTAGGAGCAAAATGATGATAATTTGCCAAGGAGATGGGACAGGGAGAAGACCTCCCAGGACATGGAGAATCCTCCCAGGGTATGGAGAAGCCTCCAGGACAGACAGGGAGCTGCTGCCCAGGGCACAGCGAGCAGGAGAGGGAAGGTGGCTCCGATCACGTGCCCCGGAGGGAAGCAATTTCTCCCGAATTTCCACCTTTTGTTCGCCTGCTGAATACCCCCTGATTTCTTTGGAGTGGGAGTAGTTCTCCTGCTCCTCGGGCTGAGCACATCGCGCCTCCCCCGGCGCAGCTCTTTGCTATTCATGGCTCTCATCCCTCTCCTCGGGAGCGTTCCACGGTGATTGGAGAGGGGAGGATGAGCGATGCATGCCAAGCAGCAGGGACACATCGGGAGCCTGGTTCCTGACCTACAATCCTCGGTGATTAGGCAGATGAAACGCTCAGGGTGCCAAACCTCTCCACGCAGTCCCGCGGTTGGCATCCCAAAAACAAGGTGGTCCCACAAGCAGCAGAACTGGGCTGCAGGTCGGCTTTGGGGCTGGGACTGGGGTGGGGAAGGGGGTTTTAGAGGCAGAGAGTTCTGAAATCATGGAATGTTTGGGTTGGAAGGGAACTTCAAGTTTCCACTGTCCCAGGCTGCTCCAAGCCCTGTCCAACCTGGCCTTGGACACTGCCAGGGATCCAGGGACAGCCCCAGCTGCTCTGGGCACCCTGTGCCAGGGCCTGCCCACCCTCCCAGGGAAAAACCTTCCCAAAATCCCATCTAAACCTATTCCCTTTCAGTTTAAAGCCATTCCCCCTGTCCACGCCCTTGGGAAATCTCCCTCTCCATCTTTCCAGCATGGAAAATGCTGCTCTGTGGCGGGGCATGGACAGGGACACAGCTGATTCCTTGGAATGAATGAGAAAAAACTGTAACAGGAGGGAAAGAGCCCAGCCTGGGAGGCAGACTACGTTTTGTGGGACAGCATTCCTGCAGGAAGTGCCTCTGGAATGCCACAATTAGCCCGCTGGAACTTTTTGCCTCTCATTACTTGGGCTCTGTGATCACTTCGGGTTTTGTCACAGCAATACCTGAAAGGAGATTTAGGGAGGCTCTTTCAGCAGCTCTGGGCAGCAGCAAATCCCCATTGTCCTCAATTGGACACGTCCCCGGGAAGGAGGGAATTCATCCTGCCCAAACGTGCAGCATTTCCCTTTGGAATACAGAGCAGGCTCCTGACCTTGCACAGTCAAAGGCATTTTTGATTAATGGCACCTCCAGTAACGAGCCTGGCATTGTGGATGGGGCATCTCAGGTGTCTCGTGCCCTCACTGCAGAATAATGCAGAGACTTCAAAGCTCCTGTACCACAAACTCCTGAAAATTGGGCTGGAATTGAAGTTAAGAATAAAATAAAATAAGTAATGGTCATTTTCTTTAGCTGCTCTTCACTATTAAGATTTTTCCTTTGTCTGACTCTGATTTTACTGGGCCATATCCACAAAAAGCTGTGCTTCCAGGAAATGAGGGATGTTGATGTTGTTAAGGGGCTGTAGGAGTGAAGCTGCCTTGGCAAAATGCTCTGCTTACCAGGTACAGCTCAAACAGGAGAGCAGCAGAATTCCCAGGATTTCATGGGCTTGGAGAGGGCCTTGGGTAGGGAAAACAACATGTTTGGAGTGGTGGTACTGCCCTGTTCCCGGGAACGTTGATAAATCCAACATCTGAGGCTGCCCAGGGGAAGGGCAAAGTCTCCTCACAAGCAAAAATAATCTTAAAAGTTGTTAAATTGTTAAACAATTGTACCCTAATCTGCAACCAGAGACTAAATAACCAATTAATTACATTTCAATGGAGTGTTTTAATTGATTATTGCATGGTGGGGCTGCAGTTGGGAGTGTTTGGGTGACAACAACACATGGCCTCAATATTGGAATAATTCCTGGAATGCACTCTCAGCTCTGACTGTACTCAGGTGTTTTTCCATGTAATGTTCCTTTCTCCTCACAGAAAGATCCTTCCAGTGCTCAGTGCCACCATCATCATCCCTGCAACTGGAATGGTTTGGGGAAGATGATTTTCCTGAGGAATGGCAGGGGGAAGCCAGGGCAGCACATCCCCACTGCTTCACTGCATGAGAACCAAGAATTTGGGGCGCATTTCAATTCAGGTTTAAGGGGGGAAAATGGGAATTATTTGGTTGTGTATTGTTGGTATCATTATCTGTAACAGCAGAGAGGAAATTCAAAATAACAGGAATGAAACCAGCAGCAAAGCTCTGCTCAGGTTTTGGAGTTCTGTGGAATTCCTTGTGGGAGAGGAAGGGGTTGCTTAAAAATGGGAATGATTTCCCTCACATGGGCTCTCTTATGCCCTCACAACTTCCAGACTGTGTAATTCCATGTGTGAGAGGAAGAATTTGCTTTAAAATGGGAATGATTTCCCTCACGTGGGGTCTCTTATGCCCTCACAACTTCTAGGATGTGCCATTCCATGTTGTCCCCTCACCCCTTGTGTGACACAGGTGACATTCCTGGTGCTGGCTGTGGGATCCCTTCCTGCCTCCCAGCTCCTTGGGATGGGGCAGGTGCTGCTTTTTAGGGATAGCCCTGATGTGCTAAAAGTGGTGCTGATGTGTGTGGCCATCCTGTGCCACCCCTGGGAGTCGCTGGGTGTTGGATTTATTCCTTGATTCTGATTTATTCCTTGATTCTGATTTATTCCTTGCCTTTTGCCTGGGAATTTTATGGCTCCAGTCTCTTGATTTCCAGGGAATTCCCAGAGTCACAGACTGGTTTGTGTGGGAAGGGCCCTTAAAGCCCATCCAGTCCCACCCTGCCACGGGCAGGGACACCTCCCACTATCCCAGGCTGCTCCGACCTGGCCTTGGACACTTCCAGGGATGGGGCATTTCCTGCTTTTCCTTCTTCAATGGCTTCACCCAGTCCTTGTTTTAGTCTGGTCTCATCCAAGGCTGGGCTTTTATTCCACACAGATGTCCTGAGGTCTTGGACTTGCTCATCCAGGGCCATCACCTCTGACATTCCCATGTTCCTCTTCTGCCATTCCCTCCACAGCCCAGAATTCCCACTCAGTCACCAGATCCCAGTCCCCACATTTCCTACTGAAATATTCACATTTTGGAACAATTTTGTGGAGGGATTCCCATCATCCCCACGGGATTTCCCAGGGTTTTACCAGCAGCTGGCAGGGCACAGGGATGATCACTGGCCATCCACACCATCCCAAACTTCCTCTGGAGTTCCTGCTGCCTTCCAGGACGTGGCTGCAGTGCTCAGGTTCCCATTCCTGCACATTTGGGAATGTCACAGCTGGGAGCAGTGGCACCCCAAGGCAGCTGGGAGGGCACTAAAGGCTCCTGAATGTCGTAGTTGACATGGAGACAACACAAAGCAACACACTCCATTTTCAGAAGGCTTCAAACCTGGTTTTTATAGCATGTATGTTTTTTATACATTCTTACAAACCTCATAAATTTACATTTAGTCACTGGTCACGAGAGACAAACAAAGTGCTCATTGGAACAGGCAGTTGCAGGTTTGTCCTATTTATCCTTCTTTCTGTCTTGGTTTCTGTGTCAACAACTTTGGTAGGAAATTCTTCCAGGGGTTGTCCTGGTTTGAACAGCCAGGTGTCTGCTGAGGAAGGCAGGAGCCTCCCCTGAAATGGGAAATGCAAACCCCCTCCCTCTGAGTTGTTATAAATTTGAAATTAAGGGGCTCTCAGGCAAAGATATGGGAGCAGGAATAACAGTTCTTTACTGGGAAAATTAAAAATACAAATGCAATAAACAAACAAAAACCAAACCAGTGCCAGAGTCAGAGCAGGCCCTGGCCCCTGTGGGTCAGGGTGGTGGCAGCAGTGCCATTCAGGGGTGGCTGCAGCCCTCCTGCAGTGCCAGCTGTGGCTCTGCTGGAGCAGGGATCCTGGACAAGGGGGGAGTTTTCCTCTGAAGCTCCAGGGCTGCTGGAGATGGGCCTGGGCTCCCTCTGGGAATGCAGAGGAGAAGAAAGCTGCTCCTCTGGGAATGCAGGGGGAAAAGGCTGCTGTGCTGTTCCCAAGGGCAGATTGGATCCAGGTAGGAATGCTTGGCTCCTCCCCTGGGCAGAGCATCTCCCATGGGATGCTGGAATTTTCTCAGCCATGCAGGGACACTCAGTGGCCATGGACAGCAGAGATCTCCTGGAGGGAGGATTGGCTGTGGGAGAGATGAAGAAAAAACTGCCCCATGAACAGCAGAGAACTGCCCCTACTCTGACAGATGGCAAATACAGTGCCCCTATTTCCAACCTAAGATAGGGGTGAACATGGATCCTCCTATCAAACATGGATCCTCTTATCAAACTTACCTCTGGCTCACAGAAGTCGCTGTAAATCCTCTTCCATGCCTGAGCTCCAGGGAAGAGCAGAGCGCTCCTGAAGGGCAGGAAGTCCCTGGTGCCAGGGAAGGGTCAGGAGCTGCCAGCCCTGCTGGGGATCCCTGGAACACCACGTTCCCTTCATCCCAGCCTGGCGGAGCCCGAGGTGCTCCAGCCCCGCTGGACGTGGCACTGGGACACCTGGAGCTGGAGGGGACACGTGAGGAGGAGAGGTGACCCCATCAATGCCCTTGGGCAGGGCTGGTGGCCTCAGACGGGGTTGGGAGAGGAGATTTCCTGCTCTGGGTGTGTGTCCTACATCACACCTTGCTGGGAGGGGAAAGCAGCAGCTGGAAAACTCTCAGGAACAGCTTGTTCCCCTTGGAGTTTTTTGGTGGTGCTCAGGGCTGTGGTGAGGTCGGAAGAGTTCGTGTTGGGTTTGTTTAATCTGAGCTCAATCCCAGCCCTGGGATAAACCAGCAGCTCTCCCAGGGCAGGGGGTCTCCAGCAGAGGGGCTGGCTGAATTTTCCAGTTGATTCCCATGTATGAACTTGCTGGGATTGAGGAGGAGATGCCCCAACACCGAGAGCAAACTCAGTGCAGCAGGAGAGGTTTTAATCCACAATTAAATCCATTTAGGCCCAACATCCTCATAAACCACTCGGATGCAGGACTCAAAGGGACAATGAGGAAGTTTGGGAATTAAATTGGGAGGAGCTGTCGGCTCCCTCGAGGGCAGAGAGGGAGGTTCCCAGAGGGCTGGGAGTCACCAAAGGTGTGGAGTTGAGCAAGGGCAAATCCTGGATTCTGTGCCTGTGGTGAGGCACCCTTGGATGTGGGGGCAGAGTGGGAATGAGAGGCTGAAAACAGCTGTGGGAAGGATGATCCTTGACAAGCTGGATCTGAGTCAGCAGTGCCGTGGAGCCAGGAGGGACATCCCTGTCCTGGGGACATCGGGGGCAAGGCAGGGATTGTCCCCTCTGCTCTGGGCTGGGGCAGCCTCACCTCCAGCGCTGGGGCACTTCGAGTGCCACAACATCAGAGAGATCTGAAGCTGCTCCAGAGTGTCCAAAGGAGGGGCCGGGGCCGGGGAAGGCTCTGCAGGGGCCACCCGAGGAGGGCTGAGGGCACTGGGCTGGTTCAGCTGCAGCAGAGGAGCCGAGGGCAGAGCTCAGGGAAGGAGGGAACGGCTGGAGAGGGAGCTTTGGGATGGAGATCAGGGAAAGGTCCTTCCCCCAGAGGGTGCTGGGCACTGCCCAGGCTCCCCAGGAATGGGCACGGCCCCGAGGCTGCCAGAGCTCCGGGAGCCTTTGGACAGCGCTGCCAGGGATGCACAGGGGGATTGCTGGGGGGTCTGAGCAGGGACAGACAGGGCTGGACTGGGTGATCCTTGTGGGTCCCTTCAGCTCAGGATATTCCATAACTCCATGATTTATATCCAGATGTGAACCAGTGGGAGGAAATCCCTGTTCCATGAGCCAGGTCCTGAGCTGGTTTGTAGGTGGGATAGGAACCATCCATGTGCCTTTCAGGAATAGAGGGACAACGCTGGGGCTGTGGCAACAAAAGATGTCACCCACATGAGGAGATTTGGGAACGTTTCAGCAAATCCACGGGGGTGCAGATGGGGGCTTAGGGAGCCAGATAAGCAGGACATGAGTCCAGTTTTTAATTCATGTGACAGTCCTCTATTTTGAGGAGCTATTAGGATGGAAAAGTGTAGGGAGAGCATTACTGGCTATTGTATCAAATCCTGGCATCCACACTTTTATCATGGATTAAAAAAAAAATTAGAGGGAGCTCAGAGAAGAGCTGGAAGACTGAGAAAAGGTCTGGCAAACCTGCTGGGTGATGATAGGCTTAATGACTTCAATCTATTTAGCTCATCAGAGAGCAACTTGAGAGGTGACTTGATCATGGGCTCTAAGTACTGCCAGGGAGGAGATTTTTGATAGCAGAGGGTCCTTTAATCCAGCAGACAAAGCCAGGACTCGGTGGCTGACAGGTGGAGCTGAAGGAAGAATAATTCCAATGGCAGTTAAGCCACCAGTGTTTCAAGGGAAAGGTAATTAACTCCTGGAAGTGCTTACCTGGGGATGTGCTGAATCCATCTCTACACGAGAGCTGGAAGATTTGCTCCCATCTGAACACAAGTGATGGGCTCAGCGCCCTTCATCCACATGGGAATGGAGGGAAATCCCTTCCTCCATGTCTGCACACAGGTCAGGGGGGCAGGATGGGGACTTCCCTCCCTGGGGACATTCTGAGGTTTAATTTTGGTGTCAGGTGTCCCTCACGCAGAGTTTCTCCACTCTGGAGACTCGAGCTGGCAGAGCTGTGTGGCTCTGAGTGGTTTATACCCCACATTTTTGCTGCAGTGCTTTTCATCCTGTGCCCCAGCTCACCCTGGGTTTGGAAAATGTTTGGTTTGACATCGGATCTGTTTGGTCTCTCCTCTGACTCCTCCTGCTGCCCAAGGTGCATTTCAAGCTCCAGCTGGCCCCGATGTTCATCATTAGAGGAAAACTCTGGAGGAAAACCAACCCCAGGGGGTCTCCAGTGGCTTTGGGAAGAGCAGCCCAAAGAGCCTTTGGTGCTGGCAGGGGTCAGGGCTGGCTAGTCCTGCCCAGCCTCACCTGGACACTGCCCCACACCTTGTCAGGGCTTGGGGATTGATTTTAAAACCAGCTCTGAGCTTTCCTTCCTCTCTGAGCTCTGTAGTGGCTGTGCCTCCTCTGGATCTACCTTGGATCTTTGCTGGAGCTCAGTCCTGGCTGGCTCCATCTCCTTCTGCACCTCTGGATGGACCCTGGATCCCAGGGATGGATCCCTGAGTACACCTGGAATGCTGAGCCCAGGTCCTGTGGGATCCTGGGGGTGAGGACACCTCGGGCTCCCCTTCCCACAGGGAGCAGCTGGTCCTGGCAGCAGGAATGTTCTGGGCTGCAGGATGTGCCTGGGTGTGTGTGTTCTATCACCATCTGTCAGAGCTGGGGCAGTTCTCTGCTGTTCATGGGGCAGTTTTTTCTTTGTCTCTCCCACAGCCAATCCTCCCTCCAGGAGATCTCTGCTGTCCATGGCCACTGAGTGTCCCTGCATGGCTGAGAAAATTCCAGCATCCCATGGGAGATGCTCTGCCCAGGGGAGGAGCCAAGCATTCCTACCTGGATCCAATCTGCCCTTGGGAACACCACAGCAGCCTTTTCCCCCTGCATTCCCAGAGGAGCAGCTTTCTTCTCCTCTGCATTCCCAGAGGGAGCCCAGGCCCACCTCCAGCAGCCCTGGAGCTTCAGAGGAAAACTCCCCCCTTGTCCAGGATCCCTGCTCCAGCAGAGCCACAGCTGGCACTGCAGGAGGGCTGCAGCCACCCCTGAATGGCACTGCTGCCACCACCCTGACCCACAGGGGCCAGGGCCTGCTCTGACTCTGGCACTGCTTTGGTTTTGTTTGTTTATTGCATTTGTATTTTTAATTTTCCCAGTAAAGAACTGTTATTCCTGCTCCCATATCTTTGCCTGAGAGCCCCTTAATTTCAAATTTATAACAACTCAGAGGGAGGGGGTTTGCATTTTCCATTTCAGGGGAGGCTCCTGCCTTCCTCAGCAGACAGCTGGCTGTTCAAACCCAGACAAGGAACCCCTCTCTAAGCAGGAATATTTATTTCCCAAACAGATCCTTCCAGGTGTAGCTGCCCTGCCGTGCTAGTCCTGGAAATTAATCCCTCAGGAATGCCAGGGGTTAACACATGAGATGTTGGGCAGTGAGGGCAGGGCTTCCTATGGAGCAAATCCCGCTTTCCTGGCTGGTTATCCCTGAGAAACACATCCAAGAGGAAAACTCTCCCTCAGCTGGAGCCTTGTGGAAGCCTTGTAGGGCTGAGAACGCCCACGCTGGTGACAGCAGTGTCACCAGGCTGGAGGAACACCAGCAGGAACGGGCAGAGCCTTTGGGACAGCAGGAGATCCAGCAGGATTCCCCCATCCTGGCTCCCTGGGGTTCTTTGTGTCACAGACTGGGGTCAGGGGTGACACCTGCCTCGTGTTGGGGCCCTCAGAGCTGATGCCAGAGGGGTCAGAGCTGTGTTCTTCCATCCTTTGGCCATATTCCTTATCCTTTTGTCATATTCCTTATCTTTCTGCCATATTCCTCCTCCTTTGGCAATATTCCTTATCCTTTCACCATATTCTTCATCCATTGGCCTTATTTCTTACCTTTTTGGCATAGTCCTCATTGTTTGGCCATATTCCTCATTTTTTTTTGGCCATATTTCTCATTCTTTCACCATATTCCTCATACTTTGGTCATATTCCTTATCCTTTGGCCATATTCCTTATTCCTTGGCCATATTCCTTATCTTTTTGGGACATTCCTTACCTTTTGGCACATTCCTCATCCTCTGGCCATACAGGACACCACGAGGAGCCGCTCAGTTTTTGGGAGCTCAGCAGCTCCTCAATGTCCCTCCTGCCACATGCCCAAGGTGCTGCTCAAACCCCTGTCCTGGGAGGGCAGGAGCAACACCCAGAAATTCCTCATCCCCAGAATCCAAATCTGGGCAAAAACAGGGAGTAAAAATGGGAGAATGGGAGCAAATTTAGTGCCCTGCTTTTGTTTTTCATGTTTTCCTGAGCTTCCTGGAGCCCCCAAATCTCAGGGGCCACTGGCAGCCAGGCCAGCAGGGAAAAAACCTGTGGGCCCCTCACCTGGGTGAAGCTGGAGATTGCTGGTGCATGGCAGCTCCTCAGGCACACATCCCTTCTTGTGTTTTCCTGGAAAAAACAGGAATATTTTAAGTGAGACAAGGAAAAAGCTGTTGTGAGACAAATCCCTGTTTTGCTGGATGAAGCGGAGGCTCCCCAGCTGAATTGTTCGCCCACCCAGCAGCCCCACGGAGCAAATCTTGGTAGGAAGGGGTTTGCAGACAGCTCTGCCTCCAGTGAGCTGCTCCCCAAGGCAAAAACAACAACAAAATTCCTCCAGGGCAGGGGGCTGAGGCAGAGAATTTATTTCTGTGGTGTTCTCTGCAGGGATCCCACTCCTGCCCAGAATAATCCGAAGCTGCAGCCGAGTTTTGGTGCAACAGAGGAGAACCTGGCTGTGCTGGGATCAGGGCTGGGAATACACGAGGCTGTGCTGGGAGAGGCAATCAAGGAAGCTGGAAAAATCCTGTCTTTGCTGCTGCTTCCAGGGCAACACAACAGCCTTGGATGGTTTGTGCTCAGGGGGAATGGATTGGTGCAGGAGGCTGCATTTAACCCATGGAATCATGGAATGCTTTGGGGTGGAAGGGGCTTTAAATGTAATTTTGTTTCACTCCTGCCATGGCAGGGACACCTCCCACTGTCCCAGGCTGCTCCCAGCCCCA
>VXBC01007490.1:118173-129372 GCA_013399945.1 Ploceus nigricollis
TGGGCTCAGCCCAGGGCACGGGTGGTTCTGGGGTCCCAGGGGACATAAAACCATTCAGTCACACAGGCACCAGGCAGGGTTTGAGTGTTGGGAGCCAGTGAAAATGTAAAAAAAGAGGGGAAAAAAGCAGTCCAGGCTCATTGTGATACTGTAAATGAAAAGCCAGACTAAGTCTGGAAATTCATTCATCTACATCACTCATGTTAAGCCTTAAAATGTTCCTGGTAGCCACTGGAAATCATTAAAGAAGTGACAGCTCTGTTCTCTGGAGGAGCAGGACTCAGAGTGGGGGTACAGGAGATGCTTTAGCAGGAAAAATTCGACGAAGCAGCCTCTAAGTCAGTGATTTCTCTGACTTCATCTGCACATTAAAAATGCAAGTGAATGCCTTTTGGTGTTAGCTCTGCTCCTGGATATGAGATGGAGTCAATTCACAGCTCTTCAGTGGATAATACTTTTTGTTTTTCGCAGAGGCTGTTGAAACAGAATGGAAAATTAAAGCAATTTTTCCTGACAGCAATGCATAAACGTTGACCATGAAATGGCAAAGCAAAAAAACAAAACCAAAAGCAAGAACAGCTCCAGGAGTGTCTGAATTAGGCAGCAGCGAGTTCATTACAGCTCTCATTTGAATAGAGGTGGGAGATGATGCCCTCGCTGTAATGGAAATGCTCTTCAAGTCCGAGCCATCCACGGCCATTAGAGCCTGAAGAGGATTGTTTGGGAAGGAGATGGATGCACTCCCAGTGCTGCCGGGCTCTCCTGCTCCCCCTAGACACATTCCCCCTCCGTGCCTGGGGCTGCATGCAGGTGGGTCCTGCTGGCCTGGAAATCTCTGGGAATGTTCTGCTCTGGAGCATCTCAGACCTTTCCCTGCTGGTCCACCAGGGCACTGGGGTGGTCTGATCCCAAGTCCTGCTTGTCAGAGCTTCTGGGAGGGGCTTGGAGCATTTAAAAAGCTTGAGAGAATCTACAATTCCGGCTAAAGGGAAGGTTTGGATAACAGCATTTTCCTTGTCCCACACGAGCTCCTGAGGTGCTGCTGCTGACCCCCAGGTTTGTCCCTGGGAGCTCTCTGGAAGCTGGAATGGGAGCAGGGGATGCATTCCAAGCCTCTGCCAGCACTGCCAGGGCTGCCCGGGGATGTGTTGGAGTCGCCATCCCTGGGGGTGTCCAAGGAGGTGACACACAGTGCTCTGGGCTGGTGACAAGGTGGCCATCGGGCACAGCTGGGACTCGATGGTCCTGGAAGGCTTTTCCAACCCCAGTAACTCTGGGATTCTGGGATTCTGAGCTCTTCCTTCCCCTTGGTTGGCATCAAGTGTTTCCCACCTTTCCCTTCATCCTTCCCCAGCTCTCCAGCTGCACCAGAGCTGGTGCAGAGGGAACCTGAGCCCCTCTGCCCCACGGTGAGGTCTGTGCTGTCCTGGTGTCAGCAGGACACCCTGCCCCAGCCCCAGCCCCAGCCCCAGCCCAGCTCCGGGCTGCATTTATTGCCCAGAGCTCCAAGGGGACGGGAGTCTCCCGAATTTCCTCACCGGTTTTTCCTTCCCCTTTGAGCAGGAATTAATGATTCCACGGTCTCAGAGGGCTTTTACAACCAAAACCATTCCAAGATTTGCACCCCTTGGCAGCAGCTCGGCCTCTCTGGTGGCCGTGTCCTGACCTCGGTGACAGCCACGTCCCAGGTGTCCCCTGGAGGAGCATCCGTGCGATCCCTGCGCCCCTCCCTGCGCTCGGGGGAGCGTGGATGGGCAGGAGGGAGCCCAGGGAGAGTCTGGGGGAAGCGGGGACGCGGTGGCCGCGCTGCAGCCAAGGTTAAGTGTGCCGTGTGTCCCCGTGCCACTAGATGTCCTTGTGGGAAAGGCCTTGGTGCTGCCCGCGGGCACCAGCGGCAGCGCCGGGAATGGAGGGGATGGAGGGAATTCCAGGAGTTGAGGGAATTGAGGGAATGGAGGGAATAGAGGGAAATGGGGGAATTGAAGGAATTGGGGGAATGGAGGGAATGGAGGGAATAGAGCCCGGGCACCTCTGTCCCTCTGCCCCCACCCCCACTTTGGTTCTTCCACAGCCAAACTAGCCACGGGCAGCATCCCTGGATGCAGGAAAGCCCCAGGGAGGGCAGCCCGGAATGCCACAGCCCCGGGATGCTCCTGAGCCAGCCCGCGTCCCTGCAGACCCCGAGCTTTAGGAAGAGCAGCCGAGCTCTGAGAGGAGCTGAGTGCGAGGCGAGGCGGTGCCAGCCTGGGCAGGGACGGCCTCCCGTGGCTCAGATCCCACTGCAGAGCTCCTGGAGAGCCCCAAAAGGTGGGAATCAGCAGGCAGCACCCGAACCCACTGTCTGTGGGCTTTGGAGCGTTGGATCTGGACCACATTTTGTCAGGATTTCGCTGTGACCGTGGTCCTGCTGTGCCACCTCCCTGTCCCTGTGCCCCGCTGCCACCGCGGGTGGCCCTGCTGGACCAGGACTGTCCCCTGCTCATCTCCAGGACTGTCCCCTGCTCCTCTCCTGCCACATCCTTGGCAGTGGCAGCGCTGGAGAAGGACCGAGCAGCAGAAGGTGAAATTCTGCAGAGAGGAGATTACAGCTCCTGTGTTTTTCCTTTTCTTTTTTTTTTCTTTTTTTTTTTCCTTCAAAGGAATGACTTCGTATTTTTGGAAAGAATAGCTGCTCCAAAAAATCCTGGTACAAACTCTTCCAGACTCCAGCCTGGCTTATCACGAGCTGTGCTGGGGCCCTGGTGGGAATGCAGGATTTTAACTCTTGGATGCCTTTCCCAGCTTTAATAAATGACCCCCTTCCTCCAAGGGCTCAAATTAATCCTTGGAGACGAGGGCAAATCTCAGTGGGAATCTCAGGAAAGCAGGCTCAGCCTGGTGGAAAGATGCTGGAGACTAAAGCTGGTGGTGCTGGATGCTGGGAGCCGTGTTCCAGCTGTGTTCCAGCTGTGTTCCAGCTGTTTTCCAGCCGTGTTCCAGCCGTGCCCAAGGTGTGCCTGCCACTCAGGCTGCAGCCTGGCAACCAGCAGCATCATCTCTGCGGGAGAAAGTTGCCCAAAACAGCAAGAACGGCAATAAATAATTCCTGGGGCTTGATTTATGGGCGAACCTCCCCGTCCGTGGAGGGAGGGATCTCCCCGGGCTTTGGGTGACTCTGGATAGCCGGGAGCCCTGCGGGGGCGGGGAGATGCGGAGTTCCAGGTGCTGGAGCGGTAATTGCTGGGAAGAGGGGAGTTAGCAGTGCACTGATTGCAGAGACATCCGACCTGGGAGAAAATGCAAACTCCAGCGCGAAGAGGAACACAGACGGAGCTGTGACAATGGAAATGGATGCAATTCCCGAGTTGTGGGGGGAATAGCCCCGCAGCCACATTCCCTGGGAGTGAAGCACCTGGAGAGCGGTAGCCTGGGGCAGACAGCGCTCAGCCTCCCCGGAGGAGCTGGGAATTTGGGAATTGCTGCTGCTGCGTGCTGCGGGTCCAGAGGAGCTGTGGGAAGAGGCCTCCGTGCTTCCCTGAACCCCAGGGAGGATGAGGTTCACTGGGTGTCTGCAGGGCTGGGCCCAGAAACCTTGGGAAGTGCCAGAACCTTCCAGAAAGCTGGAAACAGGGCTGGCAGAGGGAGAAGGACAGGACTCAGAATCACAGGGTCCTTAGGGATATAAAACACCTCCAAGGTCACTGTCCAACCATTCCCCCAGAACTGACAATGTCCCCAAGTGCCACATCCACACTTCCAGGGATGAGCACTCCGCCACTCCCCTGGACAGCCCTCTCTGATGTTTGACCCCTATTTCAGCAGAGAAATTTTTCCTGATATCCACTCTGAGCCTCCCCTGGTGGAGCTTGAGGCCATTTTCCCTTGTCCTTGTCACTCATGCAGGGACCTCTCAGCGTTGGGCATGAGGGAAGAGTGGGAACAGAGGGGGAAAAAGGAATAGGACAGCAGGGATGGCAGAGCAGGAGTCTGGAGAGGAAACAGATCCTGGGCTTGCCTAGTTTTGGGGAACCCCTGCAGCCACAGCACACTGGGCTCACCTGGAGAAGTGGGACAGGATTTGGGAACAGCCCTTGGAGCTGCTCCTGCATGGCTCTGGGAAGGGACAGGGAGCCTAGCATGGAGTGGGGGTCCCTGGCATGGATCAGGGTCCCTGGCATGGATCAGGGGTCACTGGCATTGAATGGGGGTCCCTGGCATGGAATGGGGGTCCCTGGAATGGATCAGGGGTCCCTGGCATGGAATGGGGGTCCCTGGAATGGATCAGGGGTCCCTGGCATGGAATGGGGGTCCCTGGCATGGATCAGGGTCCCTGGCACACAGATCCAGTGCTCGCTGAGTCTCAGCCCACCCTGGTGACAGTGTGACCATGCTGAAGGACATGGCCAGGACCTCAGGGACACAGCAAAGGCAGGGGACACCTGTCTGACAGCACAGGGGACAGCCTGATGTTGTTAACCCGTGCTGTGTCACACCATCACCTCCACCCCATCACCTGGCACGGGCTGTGCCAGCTGGGGGAGGGTGCATTGCCTCCACTGCCAGCCCATCCTCAGCATTCTCCTTGGCTCAGGTGGTTTTTCCTCAAGGTCACACCCACCCTGTGAGAATCCAGCACTGCCTTTGCTTCCTGCTGAGCTTTCAAAGTGTCTCTGGGCTGCCCTTCCCAAACTTTTCTTCCTGGGACTGTCCCCCATGTGAACACCCAGAGGATGCTGAAGGACCAGATTTCCCTCTGGTGAGGAAGCTGCTGGTGCCAGGGATGCCCAGGGGTGCCCAGCAGCTCTGACCTTGCTGATGTGGCACCAGCCCAGCCATCCCCATATCCCATTGCTCTGGGAATGGGGGGATCCTGAGCCAGGGGTAGCAGGGCAGGGAGGGGCAGGGAGGGTGTGTGGGGCAGGGAGGAGCAGAGGATTTGGTGGCTCAGGAACAGAGAGGTGCTGCTGCCAGCTCATTAGAGCAGAGCAGAGCCCGTGTTCCTGGAGCCCTCAGCTTCCTCTCCTGCTCCTGTAATTGGGAGATTTGTTTGCCAGGAGCCCTCCAGGGACGGGGCTGCAGGGATAGCAGGGGTTTACCAGCAGCGATGTGCTTGCTGTGCCCACCCCCTCCCGAGGCTGCATTTCCCAGATCCTTGGGTGGCTGGAGTGAGCAGGAATCCAAGCTCAAGCCTTGCTGCAGAAATAATGGGATCCCAGGGGGCTTCCCGCGACAGAAACCTGGAGCAGAGCAGGACGAGGGGTGGAAAAGTTCCCATTTTTACACATCCCCAGCCTGTCCTGGGCTGCAGGCTGGGAATGCAGCACAGGGAGGCTGCAGCAGCCCTGCAATCCCACAGGGACAGGGCTGGACAGATGTGTTTGGGGACAGCTTACAAGATTGTCAGCCCTTGTAAGCGAAGTATTTAGAGAGGGATTAACAGCAATAAGGACACGGCGAGGAATCGGCACAGGCAGGGAGCAGGCAGATGGGTGACCCCGCAGGGACACTGCCCTGCACGTGGCCTGCTTAGTGCCAGCACTGCTGGGGACACCAGGCATGTCCAGGGCATTAGGGACACCAGGAGTGTCCAGAGTCTCAGGGACACCTGGAATCTCCAGTGAGGAGGGAGCTGTTGACTCCAGGCCTCTGCTCAGGGGCACAGGAGCTGAGGGTGGGCCCCTCTCTGCTCTGCAGGGTTTGCAGCCACCTCTGGACCCCTGGTGAGCTCCAGCTGGACAAGGAGGTCCCCCAGACCTCAAACCAATTCCAGTGGGGTTTTCTCCTCCTCCTCACTTGTGCCAGGTCTCTCTGCTGGGCGTTTAACTGAGGACAAGCCTTGCCTGGAGACCCCATGTGGGACAGATTAGTGCCTCAGCCAGGACCCCTCTTTCCTCACACAGCTCCTCATGTCAGCAAAAACGAGATTTCATCTCCTTTTCCCACTTTTCCAACCCTGCTGGGGATTCAGCGACACCCTGAGCCCCTGCTGCCGAGCTGGAGGAGGATCAGTTCCCCTCAGAGCTCATGGCAGCAGCTCCAGCACCCACATGAAGCTTTCCAGGGATTTTGTTTGCAGCCACAGGAGCTGCAAACCAGTGCTGGGGTTATCAGCTCCGGGTGCTGCTGGAGAGCCCCAGGCTTTGGGGAACAGCCACATCCCAAAACAATCCTGGCTCTGCCGCTGGAAGCACAGAGCAATTCACAAGGTAACCCACTTGCAGAGCCGAGGATGAAGTGTTACATCCTGAGTATGAGCAGGGAAATTACCAGTGGCACCTCTGTCAATGCCACTGAATCCCTCCGAAATGAATTTTTGGGGAGGAATGAGCCTGATAGAGGAGGAGATTTGCTGAACACCCGGCTTTGCTTTCCTCGCTGTGAGCAGGGGCAGCGCAGCCTGACCTTCTCCAAGGTCACAGCAATCCAGGGGCTCTCCAGCAAGTATTTCCCGGTGTGTTTGCCCTCTCTGCTCACAGAACTGAGGCTGAGCTGTTCCTGGGCAGCCAGGAGGAGGTGACAGCGGGGTCAGTGTGCTTCCTGCAGGGCAGGAGTTAATCCGTCCCACCAGGCCTGCGCTGGGATGGGTCAAAGCTTCCCGGCAGGAATGGGCTGCTCCTGGAAAGGAGCTGGGATCAGGGCCAGGGCAGGGGCCTGAGTGAGGAGGAGCTGTTTGCACAGCCTGGAGGAGGGTGGGAGAAGGCAGTGACCCTTCACACCACAGCACAAGAACCAGGGGGTCTCAGAATCCCAGAATGGTTTGGGTTGGAAAGGACCTTGAAGCCCATCCCATCCCATCCCACCCCATCCCATCCCATCAATCCCATCCCATCCCACCGATCCCATCCCTTCCCATTGATCACATCCCATGATCCCATTCCATCCAGCCCTGTTGGCACTTGGGAGGTGTCGCCTCTCCACGGGGAGGANTTCCTTGATGTTATTACAACACTAATTAATCCCTGGGCCTGATGGTTTTCCTGTGGGATCCTTGCTCTTGAGCACTTCCAGGAACAGGGAGTCAATCATCCATGGGGCCACCTCTGCAGGAAATGTTGTTTCCATCCTGGACAGTGCTTGGGCACCACCCAGTGCCCCCCAGGATGGGAGCAGGAGGGGCTCTGCCCCTTGCATCCCACCCTTCCCGAGTGCTCTGGCTTTTGGGAAGGCTCAGAGAAGCTCCAGGGTGCCTTCAGTGGGGTTTCCCTGTGACAGCTGAAAAGGGGCTTGGTGACAGCGCTGGAGATCCACAGTGGCCACCACCACACACAAATTTGTGCTGCTTTGGAGGATTCCCCATAATTTTGTGCTTCCCCTTTCCAGCGGCTGCTTCCCAGTGGAGTTTCCAGTGCCAAGCGACCTGGAGAGGGGCAGGAGCACCGAAAGGAAAACCTTTCAGCTGGCTCTTTATTCCCAGAACTTTTCACCCCGTGCAGCTGTGGAACAGAAACAAGATTTTTCTCAGGTGAATAAAAATATCTCGAGGCTTTAATGAGAACATTAAATCGGTTTCATCTGCTCCGACTGGGGCCACGAGGTCCTGGAGTAGAACAAACGTCTTTGGTCCAATTAGTGGGGAAAAAAGCCCTTCCCTGACAGGTTGTTCTTGGAATTCCCTTCATTGTGTCACGCCAAGCAGGGACACTTTGTTGTGCATGGAGCAGTTTCCACTCTCAGGGACATCTGGGATAATCCTGTGAGGTTGGGATAATCCTTTGTGCCACCACCTTTGTCATGGATACCTCAGAGCAAGCATGGAAATACAGGATTCACACTTCTCAGGGATAAAATGTTGCTGTTTCCATGTGAGTTCAGGTGGCCAGGGCCAAGATCTGCTCCATCTCCCACAGCTTCCAGCTATTTCTCCATAATTTCTGCCTTTGTGGCTCTTTCAACAGGGATTTTAGGACTTTCAGCAAGTTCTAAAGGTCAGGGAGCACCAAGCAGCTCCAAACCCACTGTGTGGATGAGGGATTCACCTGGATAAACACGCCTGGAGAACAGAAAAAGTGAATTTCTGCTCTGGGTTTTAATTTAGTGCTCAGCTCTGGCTGGGCCTGATCCATCAGGATCCCCTATAATATATCTTGCTTCTTTCGATGTGCTGCCTTCCCACATTCCTGGAGCCTTCCCTGCCTTCCATGACCCTTCTCATCATCTCATGGAATTGCTGAGGGTGGAAAAGACCTTCAGGATCACCAAAGACAAGAGTTCACCACTAATCCAAGTCCTCAAGAGCCACATCCGCACGTTTGTTGAGCAGTTCCATGGATGGTGACTCCAGCCCTTCCCTGGGCAGGTTCTCCACAGGAATCACCTTTGGAGGGGTGGTTTTCTCCCAGTTCTCCCTGCACCTTCGGTCCCTCCTGCTGAGCCTGTGCCAGGCTATCCCGGGAGCAGGAATCTGGGGATAACCTGCCAATTAACAGCTCCTAATTGAAGATCACATTCCAGACATTCCTCCTCGGGCTGGCTGGAAGGGATGGCTCTGATCAGGAGCTCGGAGCAACCCAAATGTCTCCATGTGCTGCCAAGCAGGGGAATTTCCTGGTATTTAGGAAAATCCTCATTTTCCCAGGGTGGGGAAAAGCAGAGGATAATTCCTAACCTGGTTATATTTCCTCTGAAATCCTGTTCCTCGAGTTTTCTCAAAGTGCTGTTCTTAGGTGGAGGATGAGGTTGGGTCTGTGCTGGTTTTTCCAGTGCCTCACTGGGAGCAGGGAATCCCAATATTCTGGGAGAGCAAATTCCAGGCTGTGCTGAGCTGGGGCTTCCTGACAGCTCCAGCTGTGCTTCCAGAGGAGCTGGGAATGCTGGAATGCCCTGGCAGGGATATCTGATTGTCCAACCCCCCATGGGGTTTCGTCCTGTGTGGGGTCAGCACCAAATTCTCCCTCCTGGCTGGGATTTTGAGCCCATCTCATATTTTTATTCCATTTTCCCGCTGCCAGACTGGGATGTTGGGGCTCTCTGCTTCCAAAGTGAAGCCTTCTCCTTAAGATCCCAATAAAAAGCAGTTTTCAGGTTAGAAATCCCTCAAAAGGGGCAGGGGGGATATATGGGATTGTGTAGGAGAGCAGCTCCCGGAGCTGTTGTGGTGTCCCAGAGCTGGGAGCTGAGGCAGAAGCTCCACAAACCCCTCGGATCCGGCTGATTCCAGGGAAAGGAGCATGAGGGAACCATTTGGGAGGGGTCAAGCACTTGGATCAAAACCTCTTGGTGGGGAGGAGGCTCCTGCTGGTGGCTCTCCCCGCTGGGTGTGTGGGATCTGCCTCACCCAGGGATGGTCCCCTGAAGGGCTGGTGGCACCAGGAGCCTTTCCAAGGCCACAGCTCCATCCCTCAAAGGCGTCAGACGTGGCCTGGGGTGACCCTCTGCTCCCTGGCACTGCCCAGAGCCTCCTGCTGGCTGCAAATCTGCTGGGGCTGCCGGCAAATTATCCAGACATCAGCACTTGGAGGAGAAATTAATTTCCCTACAGGAGCAAATTCCAAATCCGAGCCCAGCTCCCCGTGGCTGGTCTGAAATACGGTGACAAATCTGAAGTACGGTGACAATGACATCCCCCCTGCCCTGCAGGGGGGAGCAGCATCGCCCTGGATCTGCCAGCGGTCCAGCAGGCAGGGAAGTCACAGCAAGCAGTGGAAAGAGATTCCACAGAAGGTTTTAACGTTACTCCAGAGGGCTGGAAGTCCTCAGGATCTCTGAGCTTTCCCTCTGCACTCCAGGCAAGGCCACAGAAGTGCAGACAGGGGGAATGGGGTCACAGGAGCGTGGATGAGAAGGGAAATATTTGTAATAAGTCTGAGATCATCTAATTAGGAGCGTCTGAGAGAAGACCAAGTGCCTTGCTGTTAGGGAAGAGGAAAAATTGAAGTCTTAGGCCAGGCTTAAAATAACGCAGAGGGTTTAGGACAGAGGAAACAGGAGCGGAGAGGGAAGGAAGGGACCTGAACCCGACAATGAAATGGAATAAAATGTAATGGGACTTCACCAGCAGAAGATCAAGTGAGATAAAGCTGCTCTCTCCTTTCTGGCAGGAGATAACAGCTGCCTTTATTTATTTATTTTTGGAAAGAGAAGGGAAATGCTGGAGATTTCATCGCCCTGAATTCCAGCACTTGACATGTGCCTTGGTTTGAACAGACAGGTGTCTGCTAAGGAAGACAGGAGCCTTCCCTGAAATGGAAAAATTTAAACCCCTCCCTCCAAATCGTTATAAATTTGAAATTAAGGGGCTCTCAGGCAAAAATATGGGAGCGGGAATAACAGTTCTTTATTAGGGAAGAAAATAAAAAGTAAAACAATGCAGCAAACCAAANGTTAAGTTATTTGCCACACAGACGGCAAATATAATATATCTTGCTTCTTTCAATCTGGGACAACGTGGCACGGTGCAAAGCTGCCCTGTGCCCGTGGAGCTCAGGCAGGTGGGGCAGAGCAGGGCAGGGTTTGGGCAGAGAGCGGTGCCAGCTCCCCGCTCTGAGCCTGGGGCAGGCCCAGGGCAGCAGAAAGAGCCCCAGAGTCACAGGAACAGTGTTGGTTTCCTTAGCTCTGACAGAGACGGGGCAACTTCGCTTCCTCATCATGGAAGCACCATTTTGTTGGTTTTCTTTTACAAAACAACTAAAAAAGTTTTAAAAAATTTTATTCGCAGTCTCATTAAATAATAAAACACAAAATTATATAAAACTCAACACTATTTCATCAGAAATCAACTTATTTCCTAGTTATAATACCTTAGAAATGTTTTTCAACTTATTAACTTTCACCACACCATACTACTATTACTTCTAACACTAATCACTTATATGTTTTCCCACATACTCTTACTACATCTTTCACAATTCTAATTCTCTAAAATGTCTAGTCTTTTTACAAAACTATATTTTACAACTTATTTCTAATTCAATTTCTCTCAACAATATCATCTCTATTCTATAACCTTCTTCAGTCAACACACCATATCTCAGTATTTACATATAAATATACAAGACTATATGAACTTTCTATNAAATATATATATAAATATACAAAACTGTATAAACTTTCTATCAAGTTTTCAGAATTCTTCACAAGTGCATTTCCCACAGAACAGATCTGGGAAGGGGCAGCACTGAGGTGCCATTCCCTGCTCCCAGGTGTGGCAGAGTCCCGCTGGGATGGATGGGAAAGGCACTTCCCAAGTGTTTCCTGCCCTTTGCCAGCTCAGGGTGGGAGCAG
>VXBC01007490.1:129405-143082 GCA_013399945.1 Ploceus nigricollis
AGGAGCATCCTCAGGAACCAGAGCTCCTGCAGGTTTCTCCTGCTCCTCCCACATCCCTAAAAGTGGGGGCAGACGGGAGCACACAGCTCCATCCCCTTCCCTCCAGGAATCCTTGCAGCCCAGCCAGGAAAAGCCATGAAAATCACTTTGAGGGGGCCCTGAAAGCTCCTGGAGAGGAGAGCAGCACCTGCTCCCCGTGCCGGCAGCCAGGCAGGGATTGTCACCCGGGGGCAGCGCTGTCCCCTCAGTGCCACCCCCTCAGTGCCACCCCCGGTTCTGTGCTCAGCCCCCGTGGGGATGAGTGGGGATGAACATCTCTGCAGCTCACTGAGGAAGGAAACGAATCCTGCTGCACTCTGAGATGGGGAATGATTTACCAGGGATTTGTAAGGGGTTTTCTGTGAAATCTGCCTGAATGGGCTTTCTGTGGAGAGAGAGAGGAAGGCTCTGAGAGCAGGAATATGGTCCTGTCCTAATGGGATAATTTATTAGTAGGGACAGTCAAATTAAAACCAGAGAAAAGACAAAATAACATTCCCTGGCAGCTTGGAAACGCTGCTGCCATTGCGGGGCCACGGGGCAGGGATTTCTCCCACCCAGCATCCCTTTGATTCCTGCAGAGCAATTCCTGGGCAGTGCTGAAGCGAGCTGGGCCTGGGATCCTCCTGGCAGAGCCTGGCACTCCTGAATGCTCTGCAAGCATTTCTGCAAGCCCACCTGCTCCTGCTCTCCCTGGATGAGGCCTGGGATGGTGCCAGGGTGCTGATGGCACCGTGGGCCTCGGAGCCAGGCTTGCTGCTCGCTGTCACACTCCGTGCCCTGCAGGGGAGTTGATTTTCTCACACTCTGAGAGAGCTTTGGATCCAGCTGAGTTCAGGGACAGAAAAAACCAGGCTGTCACCTCCTCCACTGCGAATGTCCCTGGTTTGGTGACAACCGAGGACCTCGTGTGCCTCTCTGTTTTCTTCTTTCCCAGCCCTGGGAGCCATGAGGGATTGCAGGTGTGAGAAACGACTGCTCACTTTTAAAATTTCAAAGGTTTATTAAACCTTAAGAAAAATTACAACGAAGGACTGAATAAGGAAAAATTACAGCCCTGGGAGCCCCCAGGACTACCAGCCACGTGCTCCTCTTCAAAATGGATGCTCCACCTTTTATATCTATATATTTAGCCCCTCCTAAAGTCTTGTCAGTGACTCCTTCCTCGCTGCCCAGTGGTGGAGGTCACTTTCTCACACCTTGGTTGGGCTCAGGTGTTACCCCAGTAACCAGCCAACCCTCCCCAATGCCCCAGTACCGAGGCCACCCCGTGATAACAGTGAGGGGGGGGACACATTGCAGCAACACAACTGTACAGCTACAAAACTTCTCTTAACATACACATAATGTTCACCCCTTAATTGTGAGAGCCAACCATCTCATTACTCATCTGTAACACAGGCTTGTTAAAAACGGGACCACACTCCCGGCACTAAAGAGATTTCAGCATTTATTGTAATAAAAGAAAGGCCTGGAGCAAGGGGGCCTGTTTGAGCAGCGATGTCCCCGAGGTTCCAGGTGGAGCGGCACCGATTCAGTGGGTCAGATGCCCCTTTAATCCTGTTTTTTGTGCCTTTGGATTGGTTTCTGTTTGGATCCTTCATTTGCATGAAGGTTTAAGGGCCTGATTGGCCCATTACAGTTCTGTCCGGGCTCGTTTCGCTGGGGGGTGGTGCGCTGTACTCAGGTGTATTGTGGTACTTTTAGTACCGTATTTCTTATAACTGCCCTTTTAACCCTTTTACCATAACCAAACTAACAGTGCATGCTCAACAATTATCAACTGTTTTGCAACCGTTTCTAACCTATTTTTAACAGGCAACAATTATCAACTGTTTTGCAACCGTTTCTAACCTATTTTTAACAGGCTCAGCCTGGATCCTGCAGCCAGCACTGCCCCAAAGGCTGCCCTGCAAATCCCAGAGTCACTGAGACTGGAAAAGAGCTCCAGGATCATCAAATCCAGCCTGTGCTCCATGCCCACCTTGTCACCATCCCTGAGTGCCATGTCCTGTCCTTCCCTGCACACCTCCAGGGAGGGGGCTCCAGACCTCCCCGGGCAGCCAATGTGCTGGGAGCCATTCCAGGGGGATTAACTCCAAAATGACCCCAGCCTGGAGCGGGGATCCGAGGGGACACAGGGAAAGCTGCTGCAGGGAGTGGCACAGGGAGATGGCACTCTGGGGAAAGCCAGGCTGCTGTGTCCCCAGCACTGGCAGGACCCTGCAGAGCTTGGGATGGTCCCTGTCCTCAAACTGCGAATCTCTGGTGGCTGCCCCATGTCCTGTTTGGGTTTTCTGCTGCCTGAACCGGGGACAGGCTGCAGGGCACTGCTCAAAGGACACTGCACGAGCCTCACTGAGCTGCAGCCACAGGAAAGTGTCCTGCTGTCCTTGTGTCCTGCTGCCCTTGTGTCCTGCTGTCCCTGTCTGCCCAGAGCAGCCTTGGGCCGGCTCTTATCAGCGGATAAGGTGCTGTCACAGGGCCCTGGTGACATGACAAGCCCTGCTTTGCCATTATCCATCAAACCCTGCCTGCCTGGCTCTTCCCGGCACGCCGGATCCACACGGGAACGGAGCAGGGCTGCAGGGACACGAGGTTTGCCCTTTGTGGAGCAGCGAGCTGTGAGCCGGAGCAGCTTCCTCCTCCTGGGGAACTTCCAGGTTCAGTGTCACGGGACTGCCGGGATGCCTTAATGAGCCAGCCGCAAAGGTAATTAATTGCTAATGACCAGGGAAGCTGAGCAAAGGCTCTGCAGGTCGCTGGTCCGCTGGAATTCCCGCACTTCCCCAGAGGTATTTCACAGGAGCCCAGCGGTGCCTCGGGGCCCTCTGGAGCTGGGGACACGCTCAGCTCTCTCCTGAATCACTCCCAGGGGTTTTGGGAAAGGAGCAGCAACTTCGGGAAGGGCAACAGGCAGAGGGATGCTGTAGCTGGGGAAAGCCATGGTGTGAGAAATGCTGCTCACTTCCAAGAATTTAAAAGGTTTATTAAAGCCTTATCAAAAACACAACAGCAGACTGAAGAGAGAAAATATTACGGCGCCGGGAGCAGAGGATTTTCCCCACCATGTGCTCACCCACACCATGGAGGTTCCACCTTTTACCCTTTTGGCCCCTCCCAAAGTTCTGTCCATGGTCTCCTCCTCCCTGCCCAGGGGTGGGGATCCCTGCCTGACAGCCTGGCTGGGGGTCAGGTGCTGCCACAGGAACGAGCCGGCCCTCCCAAATGTCCCAAATGTCCCAAACCCAGGGCACCCCTGGTAACAGCACAAGGGGGGTAAAACATGGCTGTAAATCTATAAAACTTCTCCTAACATATATATATATATATATATATAATATTTGCCTTTTAATTGTCAGAGTCAGCCACAGCATTCCTCATCTGTCACACATGGCACGGCTTCCCATCCTGCATCCTCCTGGACAAACTCCCCAGCTGTGCTTGGGGACAGTTTGGTTTCCCTCTCCTGGCTTCCAGCAGGGCTTCCAGGGATGTTGACCCTCTCCTGGCAGCTGGAGCAGGGCAGGATGCTCCTGTGGCTGAGGGAGCCATGAGAGGGGCAGCTGAGGAGGCTTGGGGACAGAGGGCAGAGCTCCCGGGGCTGCAGCTNGCCAGAGCTCCAGGAGCCTTTGGACAGCGCTGCCAGGGATGCACAGGGGGATTGCTGGGGGTCTGGGCAGGGACAGGGGTGGGATCGATGATCCTTGGGGGTCCCTCCCAACCAGGATATCTTGAGATTCTCTGGTTCTCTGACCCTGCTGTCCCAGGAGCTCCCCCCAGCCCTGGGTGCTGTGCTGCTTCCCTGGGCACCCTCAGCAGCTCCATCTCCTGTATCCAATCCAAACATTGCCTTGCACTTGTGCCATCTGCCCTGGGCTTTCTGCCTCTGCTCTTGGGACACACCAGGAATTTCTGGCAGGGTTTGAAAGGTTTTCTGCTCACTGCTGACCCTCACCCACCCGTCCAGAGCAGTGGATCCCAGAGCAGAGCTGATCTGGGTCACGCTTATCAGAGGAACCCTGGGATTCAGCTCCAGAGAAAAGGAACTTTGGAACTCAAAAGTGTCCCTGGCAGAGGTAACACCCACGTGTCACCTCTCCTGGCACTGGGGGCTTTGCCCAGTCTGCTCCCAGCATGGTGAGAGCTGCCTTGGCATGGCTGGGCCCGGGGGCAGATGGCAGGAGAGGGGACAGAGCTGTGGGCAGCTGGAGAGAACACCCTGGGCACAGAGCTGGGACCCACAGCCAGGACTGAAGCTGAGCAGGGGCAGAACCAGAGCTCAGCCTGGCAGGGACTGCCCAGAGCTGGTGTCCTCCTCACAAGGACACTGGCACAGGGTGCCCAGAGCAGCTGGACGGGGCTTGGAGCAGCCTGGCACAGTGGAAGGTGTCCCTGCCCACTGGATGGAATTTAAGGTCCCTCCCAACCCAAACCACCCTGGAATTCCCTGACCCTTTTCCCTGCAGCCGGGACCGAGCCAAGGGAAAGTTTGATTTATTTTGTTGTGCCACCCTGCAAGAAGCCCCTGCAAGGTGGGCAGCTGCCCCTCTTGGCCTGTGCCAGGGTGGCCCAGGCTGGTGAGGGGATGCCTGGGGAGGCACCCAAGGCCTGCAGGGATTGCAGGGATTGCAGGCATTGCAGGGATTGCAGGGAGGGCTCCAGGCTGGCTGTGAGCAGCCCAGGGCAGGAGCACACGCTGGGAGAAGGCACAGGGAAGGGTTTTGTTTGAGTCAGACCCTGTAACTTCTGGGTGCCTCTGCTCACAGCCTGGCAGCTCCCTCCTGATGTGCAGCTGAAATGCAGCTTCTGAGTTGAGAATTCCCTCGGGGTTGGATTTGTTCCCATGCCATGGGGCAGTGGAGCAGCTGGAGGGGTGGGTGACCCTTCCAGGGTTCTCTGGAGCAGATGGCAGAGCTGTGCCAGGAGAGCTGATGGACACAGGAGTTTTCCTGGAGCTCTGTGATCACACCTCTCACTTTCCAGCAGAACCCCACAGCTGTGCATCCCTCTCTGTGCTTGGGAGACTTGGGACAAGCAGCTTTTTCCAGAGGGACCACTGTTGGTTTTTCCCTGGTCACTTGACTCCAGGGCAGTGCTGCTTTTCCTGAGGAAGATCTCCTGTCCTGCTGCTCTTAAAAAATCCCTCATCCCCCACCTGAGTGTGGGGACGCTTTCCTTGGCCCCGTGAGGTGCAAGAGGAATCCCGTGGGATGTGGGAGCTGTCCACAGGGATCCAGCCTTGCCTGGCTGGAGGAGCTGTGGATGCTGCTTTGCACTCCAGAGCTGCAGCTTCCTTCTCCCCACAGCGAAAGCAGAAATGACCAATCCTCCCCCCTCCGTTCCTGATGTGGGAAAAGCCTCTCTGATATTAATAAGAATCTAATTTTCCATTTATTGTTCCATGAATTAATTACATCGCGAGTAGAGTTACCTTTTACACAGCCATTAAACTTCAGGAAGGCCTCTTTATACCACTCCATGGATAATTTAATTAGCATACTAATGTCTTATTAGCTATAAACCCAAAGCTGGTTTAGAATCACTT
Source organism: Ploceus nigricollis (assembly GCA_013399945.1). Taxonomy (NCBI): domain Eukaryota; kingdom Metazoa; phylum Chordata; class Aves; order Passeriformes; family Ploceidae; genus Ploceus; species Ploceus nigricollis. The sequence continues at coordinate 134,993 of VXBC01007490.1, forward strand.
AAATGCAAACTCCAAAGCTTTCAGCCACCCCCCAGCCCCTCAGCCTGGATGTGGGCAGAGCACGGCAGCGGGCACGGATCCTGGGAAGAGTTTTCCAGGTGTTGGCACTGGGGGGATGCAGCGTGGCCTGCCCAGCATCCACAAGGTGAGATGGCAGAGAAGAGCCCCCAGCTCCACTCCTAATTCTCATTTCATTCCCTTTTAGCTCTCCTTGGAATTTGCATTAATTGGGCGAGGCTGGAGAGCCATGCTAATCCATTAGGGATGGACAATTAAAGCCACCCAGGGGATGTGGGAGCTGGGCAGCAGCTGTGGTGCTTTCAGGGGTCTCATTCCCATCCTGGGGTGCAGGGTGGTGTCACCTCCTTCATGGGACGCCTCAGAGATGAGGATGGGGCAGGTTCCCAAAGGATCCACCCAAGGCAAGCAGGAGCAGAGGGCATTTGAACCTTGGGGGTGGTGTGCCCTCTGTCCCTCCCTGCCAGGAGCTTTGGGATTAAACCACTGCAGCTCCCGTGTTGTTCCTGCTCTGTGCACAGAGCCGGGATCCTGTCACTGCCTTTCCACGATCCCCCTGGCACTGGGATCAGGCCTGGCCCCTCTGAACCCTTTAAAAGTCTCACTTTCTGTGTGAAACCCTTTCCAAACTGACCCCTTGTGTGATCCAGCTCCTGAGTGGAACTTTTTCTTCCCTTTGCCCACATCTTCTGAGCTAATAAATAGCTTAATTTGGAGGCTGGAAAATTGACTCAGAGGCAAAGTTTAAGTAAATTGAAGAGCAAGACTTCTGCTCGAGTGTAATAATCTGAAAATAATTGATTAATTTGCATGATCCTTCGTAATTGCTTCAATTTACACCCAAGAGGCCACTGTCATCAATAGATGAATAAGACATAATTTTTTAAGTCCCAATAATGCAGGGAATGGAATTTCGGAGATTCGCTCGCTCCACAGCTCCGGCTCAGCCCCGCTCCCAGCACACTGTGGGATGAATTGGGCTGGAATTGGATTCACTCATTAAGGATGTAATTACATTCATTATCCTTGGGAAAGAGGAGGCTCCAGCCCTGCCACGGTGATGCCAACCTTGGGGCGGAGAGATTCCAGCGGCACAAGGATGGCTGCAAGGGTCCAAAATAAAGAGATTAAATCCCAAAATTTGGCCTGGATGCTCTTTGAGGATGACAGGGCAAAGCATCTCCTTCAAGGTGCTCAGCCCCCAGCTCAGCTTTAATTGTAATTAATGAGATTCCAGCAGGAATCTGTTCCAAAGGGGCTCGACCTGGTGTGGGTGGGAGCAGAGCAAGGCAGGGATGAAGGCAGGTAAGGAGCAGAGCTCAGGAAGGTGTTTGGGCCACACAATGGCCCTTCAGAAACTGCAAATCCAACCTTTGCAAGGTCAAGGAACAGAAAATACAGCATGAAAGAGGGGAAACAGGAAGCCAAGGAATGGAAACAAACAATGGATAATTCAAGTCTGGCAGGAACAGGAAAGGCTGCAAAGGAACCAGGCAGGTCTGCTGGCTCCCTGGGAGTTAAAAAGGAACAATTAAGGAAGATGGGGACACAGCTGAGAAGTGAAATGATTTCATTTCATAAGTTCTCACCTCAGGGGACGTTGGGAAAAGTCTGCTCCCGACTTGCTCCTTGCTGGTAATAAAGGTGAGTTGCTATAAAGGATTAAGGGATCAAATGAAGAGGTGCTGCTGAAAATAGGGAATTTAAAGAATATTGAGAGCCTGGGCCTACATGGGACATTCAGAGCTTGAGGAAACCTAATAATGCAGAGGCTGAGCTGCTGGATGAGCTGCAAGTGTTCATCCCGCTGGAAAAGCTCCAGTGGGATCAGAGGGCGGGAGGGCAGCAGCAATCCCTGTGTCTGTGCACAGGGACACTGGAAATCCAGGCAGTGCTGCCTGGAGAGCCTTGGCAGGTACCAGACGTGGGAATTGTGGTCAGTGTTGTAGGAGGGTGAAGCTCCTGCTGGCTGTGATCCACCCTCGGAATGCTGAGGGAACACGAGGGGTCCATCTCACCTTGGATTGCTCCTTACCAACTCCTTTTATCCCATTTCATAGAATCCCAGAATGGTTTGGGTGGGCAGGACCTTAAATCCTGTCCAGTGCCCCCCCTGCCATGGGCAGGGACACCTTCCACTGTCCCAGGCTGCTCCAACTGGCCTTGGACACTTCCAGGGCTGGGGCAGCCACAGCTTCTCTGGGCACCCTGAGGCCTCCCCACCCTCACAGGGAAGAATTCCTTCCCAATATCCCATCTAAAATCCTCCTCTTTCACCCTAAATCCCTTCCTGTTTGTCCTGTCACTCCAGGCCCTTGTGAAAACCCTTTGCAGCACTTCAGGCTGATGGAGATCAGGTGGCAGCAGCCCAGGAGCAGCCTCGGCTCTGCACCTCCTGCCTGGTGCTCCTGTGGGAATCTCCCCAGAGGAGACAGCAGAGCAGCTAAAGTGGAGAGATAGGAAAGGTATTGAGGCAGAAAAAAGATTCAGGTTGGAGGCAGTGTGTGATCAACCCTCTGTGCTGCTCTCTTATGGTGCAGAACACGGAATTATTCCATTCCCCTCAAGGTTGCTCCCTAAAAACCAGCTCGTTGTGCCTCCAATTACAATTTTTTCCACCCTGACTGAAAAGTAGGATGGGGTCGGGACAGGGAGTTCCCTGCTGGCCTGGATCTCCCCACAGCTGTAGGATCTTCCCCCAAAGGTCTCTTCCCCAGAGGAAGCCCAGACATGCCCAGCTGGCCTCACCCAGGTTCCAGGTGATTTCCCTCCCCTGGACACATCTTTCCAGCCTGGGACTCCTCCCCACAGCGCTGACACCACTGAGTCTGGGGTTCAGACCTTTGAGGAGTTCAAAGGAAGCTTTTTGGTGATCACAGCCCTTATTTCAGAGGTCCTGCACAGCTTTTGTTGCCAGGAGAGTTTTCTGCCTCCGAGGGACCCCTCAGCTGCAGCCCAGCTCTGTTTTAGATAATGATTTCCAGGAGAAACCTTGGTATAAAATCCCAGCCCTAAAATAAAGATATTTTCCAAGCCCTGGGCATCCCTTGCTGTCCTCTGCACTCCGTTTCATGTGGAGTTTTCCAGGCTGAGGGCACCGCCGTGATCTCCAGCACGGTGTGGAACTGCAGGCACAGGGCTTGGGACACCCTGCCAGTGATTTGTAGGCTGAAAATGCCACTGAGGCACGAGGAGGGCTGGAACACTCAGGTGACTTTTAAAAGTCCCTGTTCAGCTCCTCTGGTATTTAGAGGAGAGATAAATTTGGCTCCTGTTGTGCTGGCCGAGGCAGGGAAGGGAGATGGCTTGGGAGTCATAAAGTCTCTGTCCTGCAAAGACCTTGGAGCTGCTGCTGGTCCCACACCTGGGGAGCAAACAGGCTGCCTGATCTTCCTGCCCCTGCTTCCTTTAGGATTTCTGGCCACGAGGTCTAAAAAGATTAAAAATCAATTGGAAAAATAAATATATTTGTGGCTCTGCACAGGGGCAGTGGGAACAAAATCCCATCTTTGGGAAAAATCAGCTGGGATTTTTGCTGTGCCCCACTCAACCTTTGGGTTATTTATAGGGGAGAAATGGGCACTTGACAGCTGAGTTGTTCTGTCTTGGGCTTGTATTTCAAAACTGGAATCCCAGAATTTGGGATGAGTCCCAGAGTTTGGGTTGAAAGGGATCTGTGAGGTTGTTTTGTTCCACCCCCTGCCATGGCAGAGACACCTCCCACCATCCCAGGCTGCTCCAGGCCCTGTCCAGCCTGGCCTGGACACTGCCAGGGATCCAGGGGCAGCCACAGCTGCTCTGGGCACCCTGAATTCCTTCCCAGCCAAGAATTCCTTCCTAGGATCTGTCAGACACTGCAGTGCCCCTGGGTAGTTTTCCCCATTCCTGGATTTTCCTTGCTAAATACAGAGTTTATAATATTTCTATCCTAGTGCTTAACTGGGGCCCATAAATACTGGATGGAAAGCACTTCCAGAATGCCTGGGATGCTGGGAAAAGCCTGAGAAAAGATGTTCCAGCAGCCAGGAACATCTGCAAGCTGACAGCCTGTGAGTTTATCTGGGCAGAGCTGCATCCATGTAGTGATTCCAATTTAATTTCCATGTTTTCCTGAGAAGAAAAACGTCCTGTGTTTCCTGGGTGACTGGAGGAGGTTTGGCTGTGCCAGGCAGCTCTGATCCCCCCCTGCAAGATTTCCCTGGTGGCAGACAGGGAGCAGGAGGCTGGCTAGACAGGGAAAGGTCTGGGGAAAGGATGTTTTGTGGGGATGTGGGGTTCCATCACATTCTGCTCACCTTTGATAGGAATCACACAATTGAGGTTGGTGGCATGGGGGGAATTTTTAGGGATGCTGCTGGAGAAGGGCAGGATGGAGCTGGATCCAAGGACAAGGAGCAGGTGGAGTGAGCAGCGATGCAGAGGGAGAGGCTGTGAAATTCCAGCGCTCCCTGACAGAGCTCCAACCCCTCCTGTCAATCCTGACATCCAGCCTGTGCCTGCCTCCAGAAATTCCACGTGGATTGCCAAAGTTTTCACCCTCCCAGGAGCCTTCCAGCTTCCAGCTGTCCCCTCCACAGCAGGGAGATGCTTCCCTTCAGAGCTGAGTGGAGAGTGGAAGACAGGAGAGAGGAAAAAGAAAACCATGAATATTAATTTGAATTCGAGTGAATTTCAATTAGGCCGCGTTCAGGCTCCACAAATATTTGAGCAGCGCTATTGCAAACAGGGGGGGAGAGCAGATCTGTAACTTTAACACACAAATACTCACAAAAGATAAATTCTGAGCCCCCTGCTCGCCGTTCATGCTGGCTTCACTCCACCCCCACTCCTGCTTCCAGGCCCTGCTCGGGGGGAGGAGGAACAAATATTCCCATTTTATGGATCCTGGGGGGTGTGGGTGTTGAATGATGAGCTGGGAATGCTGAGGCAGGTGAGATGCCCTGGTTTCCTGCCGGCCGCAGCAGGGCAAGGTCAGGGGGTGGGAATGGGATGGATCCAACAGGGATGGATCCCACGGCAGCAGGAAACGCTGGGTCATGGAGAGCCAGGAATGCCTGGTGCATCCCAGCACGGAGAGTCCCAGGTCACTGATTTCAGCTCATGGAGCATCGGGATCATCCCACAATCATGGAGTGGCTTGGGCTGGAAGGGATCTTAAAGCTCATCTCATTCAGCAGGGACACCTCCCACCATCCCAGGCTGCTCCAGCCTGGCCTTGGGCACTGCCAGGGATCCAGGGGCAGCCACAGCTGCTCTGGGCACCCTGTGCCAGGGCCTGCCCACCCTCCCGGGGAACAATTCCTAATTCCCAATATCCATCCAACTGTACCATTCCCTGTGTCCTGTCCCTCCATCCCCTGTCAATTCTCTCTCTCCATGTTTCCTGTGGCTCCTTCAGGCCCTGCAAGGCCACACTGAGCTCACCCCACAGCTTCTCCTGTCCAGGTGAACATTCCCAGCTGTGCCAGCCTTTCCTTACAGAATACAGACATGTCCAGGTGATTTTTCTCTGCAGTTCCACACTTCCCTGGCTGCAGGTTCCATGGCAAATATCCAGGCAGGGGAAGGTCGGTGTCACCTTGTGAGGAGCAGGGTTTGTGCAGGACTCAGGGATGGGGAAATCCCACCCTGGGCAATGTGAGCATTCCCTCAACAATGGGAATGATTTTGGGAACCACATCCCGGCCACAGGTGGGCTGGGAGGCCTCCCACTGCACAGGGCTTGGAATTTGGCAGGATTTCAGAAGGAAAAGGGTCTTGTGCTACTCCTTGGAGATGGAGCGGTGGGGACAGGGAAAAGCCACCCCAGCCCTGCTCTGTGCTGCACCATGGGCTGTCCCAGCCCGTCAGGAGGTGAGCAAACCATAAATCCTATAAATCTGCTCTACAGGGCTTGTCTGGCTCCCAGATGTTCCCCTTGCCCAGGGATTTACCTGCCAGGTGGGAAATCCTTTTCCTCGGGGATCTGCTCCTCCCTACAGAGAGGGCAGTACATTTTCCCTGACTTTAGAGGTCTCTGCTGTGCCCCACTCAACCCTTCAGGTTATTTTTAGGGGAGAAACGGGCTCACAGCTGGGTTCTTTTGTCCTGGGTTTGATATTTCAAATGCATCAGGTGGGTCACAGCCAACAGTAAATCCCTGGAAAAAGAGACTGGAGGAGCAGCTTGAGCACAAACAACTCGAATGGAAAAACTCCCCCTCAGAAATCCCCCTGTGTGTCCTTCACCTCCCTCTTTTCCCTGGGAAGAAGTGCTTTTTCTGTCCCCTGATCCAGCCTTTGGGACCGGGGATATTCAGAGCAGAGGCAGCTGCTCCCGCGGATTCCCATTGTGAGGCCGGAGAACTGATGGATTGTTCCCTTCCTTGAGAACCTGAGGTTGTTTCTGCCTTTTCACGGCAGAAAGGAACAATAACAACAGCAAATAAAGAGGGGAGAATGGTGAGAAATTAAATCTATACAACCAATGATTAATAGGGCATTTCCTGAGGCAAACAATCACCGTGCTGGGCTCTGGGGGGGTTTGGGGACTGCTGATGCCTTTGCTGAGTCCTTAAATAAAATAAAGAATGGGGGTGGGGGGAGACTCCATGAAGAGACGACCATTAAAGCCCGGCCTAACAGAGCCAGGACTAACAGGGGGTGTGAAAAACTGCGGCATTTCGGGCAAAGGGCTTCACACTTCCAACGTCGTCCTGATCCTGCAATTTTCCACCTAAGAATGAATCCCTGCATCCTCCTCCCTCTTCTCCTCTCCTTTCCCAGCAGTTCTCGGGGTGGATTCTGTCATTCCTGTCACCGACTGATGCTGCCCGAGGAATTCATTTCCATGCCCCCCAGCAGACTCCCCAAAAAAACCCACGCAGTAAGTCAAAGAAATTAAATCTGAAGCTGCCTGTCGAAGGATAATGAATGTGAAAGACGTGGTCTCTGGTAAAACTCTCTTCTTTCAAATTCAGAGACTGGGGCAGCACTATCTTCGAGGGGCAGTACACAAAAAGCTGCAATCAAAATGACCTCTCCAAAACATAAAGAGGGCTTAATAGGATTGCTCTGAATTCCAAAGGGTGCTGCACCGGCACGAGTGGGCCTTGCAGTGGGGCATTTATAATCTGCAATTCCATTAAGCAATTTTAATATAGTCTTTGAGGGTGGAAAGTGGTCGTTAATAAAAGTTTAAATTAAAGCCTGCTCGCTGTCGGATTAGATCATTAAAATTGCAGGGTCCTGGCAGCTGCTGGGCTCAGCAGCACAGACAGAGCTAAACCCACATTGTCAGAAGCAGGGAAGAATTCCAAAGCAAACAGGGAGAAAAGGAGTAAAACAGTTTGATACGTGTGAGTTATGATTCGATATCATGCCTAATGAAGAGAAAAATGTAATCATATTTCATCAGCACTCAGGGTAATTAGTGAGTGTGAGCAGCGAGGATGGGACACGGAGGGAGAACTTCCTCATGGACAGCAGGGCCAGAGCACTCCTAAAGTGGTGAGGATCCTTCCCAGGGGCAGGGAAAGGGGGGAATTTCCTCTTGAAATCCATGGGTGGGACTGGGCTGAAAATTCCCAGACCCCTACATGAGTTTTCTTGGCAGAAAAGGAGCTTGGATTTCCAGAAATGGTTATTTCCTGGGGGTCTGGGCAGCAGCAGGAGAAACACACTTCCCCTGGAAATACCTTCTCAAAAGATTGAGGGATCAGCCCAAAAGGAGGTCCTGGAAACCAGGATGGATAGCTGAACATGCATCGCCTGATGCTGTACAGCAAATATTTCGGAGGACAAATATATAGGATATTTATATTTAAAGGAAACCTGTCATGTATTTATATATATTTATAGATATTTATAGGAAACCTGTTGCTTCTCCTTAAATTTTACGTCCTATGCAAGGCTAAAGAGAACTGGGCTTGTTCTGCTGTGCCTGATCCTGAAAAAACCCCAAATATATTTTCCCTAAAAGATGCCACAGGCAGGGGTTGCCCAGAGCAGCTGTGGCTGCCCCTGGATCCTGGAAGTGTCTGAGGCCAGGCTGGACAGGGCTTGGCGTAGCCTGGGGTGGTGGGAGGTGTCCCT